>JAQZBX010048037.1:0-20310 GCA_029593785.1 Cabassous unicinctus | reverse complement strand
TTTTGACCACTGTAGCTTTGTAATATGTTTCAAGGTCAGGCAGTGAAATTCCTCCCACATTGCTCTTCTTTTTCAGACTGCTTTTGGCTATTCGGGTGCACTTACCCTTCCAGATGAATTTGGTAATTGCCTTCTCTAATTCTGTAAAGTAAGCTGTTGGGATTTTGATTGGTATTGCATTGAATCTATAAATCAGTTTTCTCCCTCTCCTTCTTTCCCTCCTCCACACTCACAATCTCAGGGCACAAAGATTAACGTTTCTCATTCGAGATCAGGGCAGTCTGTTAGGACTTGTGTTTTCATAGGAATTAAAAAATTTATAAGCAATATGACTGCTACTTGTAGAATCCCTAAACACAAATATAGAAGCAGAACGCCTATAAACTTGAAATGTGCTACTTGCAAAGGAAATCGGAGTTTTCATTCCTAACGTGTTGAGACCCATATTTTTTGTTGGAATTAGTGGGTACTTTTTTTTTTTTAAAGAGGTACCAGGGATTGAACCCAAGACCTCATACATGGGAAGCAGGCGCTCAACCACTGAGCCACATCCAATCCCTAGTGGATACTTGTGATATGAAAACTGATCCGGTCCAACTTCTCACTTTAATGTTGTCATATTTATCGATTTTTCCTTCATGGCTTGCTCACTCCTTTTACAGATGCAGAAACTGTGACTTCCCAGATAGGGTTCATGACTCCCCAACACGCAGCTGGTTAGAGATGCAGTTAAGACCCCTCTTTCTCACTCTTGTCCATCTCCATCCTCTGCTTCCTAAACTCGCTCAACAATCCCACCTCCCCACAAATCCTCCTCTGGGACTGATTCACCATCTCCCTCCTCCCGCTGCCTAGATGCCTAAACCACCCCAGAAAAGGCAGCCCGTTTCCATTTCCTTGTCCTAGTATGTCTTCAGTGAGACGTCGAGTATCCAGCCAGGTGCTAAGAGCTGAGGGGTCATGGAGAAGAAGCTGGGGCAGTGTCCCTGCCTTCAGGGGGCTCAGGTTGGTTGAGGCTGTCAAATGTCAGAGCGAGGCATGCAGGGGTGAGAGGAAAGCACCGGGCCCCGGTCCTGCACCTGGGCGGGGCAGAGGTGGTTGCAGCCGGGGGAGGTAATCCATTGAACACCTTGCGCAGGTGATTCAGGAGGCGGAATGGCTGGTGATTTTGTATGTCCGTGTGTGGGCACATCATTCAGTTTCTTTGTAAAAATTCTTTCTAATTGTCTAACGTACATATTAAAAATGCACATACCATAAATATCCAACGCAATGAATTTTCACACCCAGGTAGGTCCCAAAGAAACAGAATGTTAGCAGCATCCCAGAATGTCCTCTTCATGTCCCTTCTAGTCACTACCCCCCAAGGGTAAAGGCAACTCCATTGATTGGTTTTGCCAGTTTGGGGGGCTTCATATATACGAAATTTTACAGCATATATACTTTCATGGCAGGCTTTTTTGGCTCAACATATTGTCAGTAAGAGCCATCCATATGGGTTGCCTTTAATTACAGAGAGTTCTTTCTTGTTGTTGCAAATATTCCATAATATGACTATACTGCAATTTATTTATCCATTCACCTGTTGGTGGACATCTGGTTGTCTCCACTCTTGGGCTAATAAGAATAGTGCTACAGTGAATAGTCTTGGGACAAGTCTTTTGATGCACATACGCACACGCTTCTGTGGAATTGCTGGGTTAAGTAGGTGTAAGTATGGTTAAGTATGTGTAGATAACTGCCAAAGTGACATACCAAGTGACACAGCAGCAGGGATGTGGGTTCTGGTTGCTGGACATCCTCGTGAACATTTACAAGCCCCTTTCATTCTGGAAGGCGGGGGCTTTTAAACGGGCTGGTGTCAGATTGCTTGGATTGGAATCCGGGTTTTTTCTTATCACGTGACCTTTAGCAGATCCCATTTCCTCACTACAACACTAGTTGACCATCTTGGGGCTGTTGTGAAGATTACTTGGGCTTCTTAGGTAGTAAGTGCTCCACAAGCATTTGCTGTTTACAGCTCATTCTCAAATAGCCCTATGGTCACTGCACCTCTCAGACCTCAGACTCCTCTTAAAATGGTGATAAAAATTCTAACACATCCACATACACACACAGTTGAGAAAGTTGCCAGTAAGTGAAATTATGTGTAAAAGTGCGTAATCCTTTTTTAATTGAGATATAACTCACACATAATAAAATTTACCTTTTTAAAATGTACAATTCAGTGGTTTTGATCATATTCACAAAGTTGTGAATCTAATCTAATCTAATTCTAGAACATTTTCATCATCCCCAAAAGAAACCCCATACCCCAGAGCAGTCACTTGCCTTTCCTACCCTACCCCCAACTCTCACAGCCCCTGGAAACCACTAATCTACTTTCTGTGTCCATGGATTTTGAAAGTGCCTAATCTTGGCTTTTTTGTATTATTTAACTTTTGGAAAAGTAAAAATTAAATGAGTAGCACTGTGACAGGCACATAATATGCACTTAAATAGCTGTGTGTGTATGTGTTGTGTGGAGAGAGGGCACTTAGTAGATAGAGATAATATAAACTCATTCATTCAACAAATACCCATTTGCACATTTGCACTTGTGAGGAAAGTGATCTACGGAGAGAAATAAGACGAGATACTTGCTTTCAGGGAATTCGCCATCTAGTGGCAAAGAGAGGCATGTGCACCCCTCACGATGAACGCAAAGCAGAATGCAATTCCAGTTCTATTGGAACAAGGGCTGTGGGAACTCAGAAGTATTAATCCAGGGAACTCCGGGAAGGCATCCCAAAGGGGATGGCACTTCAAAGATGGGTGAGCTTTCCCGGCGTGGAGGCGCCCTCTGGGCGAGGAATCCTGAGAGCCCAGGGACAGGAAGGAAGTGATGACAGATAGCAGGGTACAACCAGGTCTTCACGCCACCGTCAGGACCTCATCCTGCCCCTCCACGGGCCGTGAACAAGACTTGTCTGTAGAGAGAGGCTAGCAACGTGGGGTAGCGGGTGACAGAGACCACATGGGAAAAGGCAGCGAGAGGATGAGCCAGACCAGTTCACACCAAGCCTGGCCAAGGGCACCCTAAACTGGCTGTGCCCCCAAGTCCCCCCTCTGCCCTACAAGCAAGCTTTACCCCTCCAATCCCACTAGACTCACGAGAGGAGAGGGTGGCAGTCCCGATAGGTGAAGGAGCCTGGATTTCAGAGTGACACCTGGCTCTGCCCTTTCTTGGCTGGGGGACCTTGAGCAAATGCTTTGCCTATCCCAGCCTGTTTCTTCCATTGTAAAATGGAGAGAATATTACTTACTTTGACAGGGTTAGAGCTGGTGGGTCAAATGTTTGGCACCATGCCTTGGAAGGTGCCCCCTAACCGGCCATACTGATGGGGTTGGGGGAGGCTGGACAAGGCAGATGATGCATGACTCAAGACCCCAACAAAATCACTCCCCCCCCCCAAATTTTAGTAATTGATAACTCAAAAAGAAAGAATTGAAGATGCCATCGTGGTAGAAATCAGCAGTCATGACCTTCCTTACATTTATTGTACAGCTTAGTGTTGTTTTGAATTACAAGGGAGGGGCCCAGTCTTTTCTGTTCTTAGGTCTCCAGAGGTGTTATCAGGCCCTGAGGAGGGCAGAAATGGGACACAGGGGCAATTGAGGGGCAACTGATGGTGAGTGATGTGCTGTGGGGTAGAGTGAGGGAGAGAATTCACCCACAGTCCACTCACCCCACTCAGACCAACCTCAGTGGAAAGTCTCTTGAACTGCAGGAGGGAACTCTGAAATTTTCTCCTGGGAACAGGAGGCTCTGGGGGGGATGCTGGTGGGGTGAACTAGAGAGGCTGATGGCACAGACTTAGCACCAGGCACACTTAAAGTTGTAGGACGCTAAGAAATCACTCAATTCTTACAGGTAGAGAGATCTGGATTTGCCCAGAATCTTTCATGGACTTAGTGGCAGGGCTAGGAGGGTCATTTCAGTCCCTGTTTAAGCCAGGACCCTTGAAGTTAGGAGATCCCAGGTTATTGGAGAGAGAGGGGAAGCCCTGCCAACTACCCCTGCCACCCCAGAAGCGCACTGTGCCAGTGCCTTCTGGTGCCCAATAGCCATTTCTCCAAGCAGTCCCCAAATCCCTGGGGCCGCTGGCCCACAGTCCTGACTTGAAGCCCACAGACCAGGGGAGAAGCCAGACGGGCACAGAAGTAATGACCCTGTCAAGCCTGCACCAAGGTTCCAGGAAGGCCTCTTGGGGCCGAACCAAGACAGGACATGGCAGGGATGGGCAGGGAGAATGTATCCCCTGCAGAGGGTGGCAGCCAGGCTCCTGGGAGTGCAAAGTGACTGCTTGGCAAGGACAGAGGGTTCCCGGCCAGGGGAGTGGGTGGAAGGGCCTGCCAGTGAGCAGCCTCAGGTAATAGCTCCGCTCTGCTCCCTCAGCCGGTGCCTGGGCCCTCTCGGGCACTGCCATTGTGGTTTTGTGGCCTGGAGGAAGGCCCTGTGGACCTTTTCCAGCCTCGGCCACCACCTCCTCCCCCTTTCCCTCAAGTGGCCACCCTTAGGCCACACCCACGACAAAGTCAAGGGAGCCTCTTAAAAGCATTTGCTTTTAACCCTCCCAGGCCCCTCCCCCTCGCCTCCCCTCCTCCAAGGACAGCCCTGGGTGGGAAGTCTGTAATCTTCTAGACCAGACCTTGTTGCTGTCCCTCTCTAGACAGGTGAATGTGTCTTCACTCCTGGGGGCTCCGGGGCTCCCTCTGAAGTTGGGCGACGACCCCACCTGCCTCAGAGGTTGTTAAAGACTTCAGTGAGATGGCAGGTGTGAAGGCATCAGGCCAAACAGTCTGGGTAAGGAGAGAGGTGTTCAGAAGCAGGAGCACAAGGTGACACCAGGGTCAGAGGGGGCAGGTGACCTGCCTGGAGATGCCACCTTGCAGCCAGCCAGCCATCACCACTGGAAACCGTCCTGAGCGGCCCAGCAGGGTTCCCACTCAGGAAAGCCCTGGACCTCTCCGTGCAGGTGTGTGATAACCATCAGGGTGCTGGGAGGGGGCATTTCCTCCTGGCAGCCACACACAGACTTGCAGCAGGGTGGAGGACCCAGAGGGGGCAAACGTGAGCTCTGGCAGGACAGCTGGTGGCGAGGTGAAGGAAGTAGTAGTGAGGTAGAGGTTAGGCCACCTGGGGGAGACCCCTGGGAACATGACCCCCAGGCACTGAGACGCTTTCAAGCTGAAATGTGACAATCCTTCTGAGATCCCTTTTTAGGTACGAAGTGGGGGGGTGGTTCCATCAGGACTGCGACTGGGGGTCCGGACCCGCCCGAACTCCCCACCTGGCTCCCTGAGGGTGCCATCGCTGGCCCCGCCCCCCCGCTTGGCCTCCGGGGCGGGGTGTGGCTATGCTAATGAAGCCTCCCGGGCCCTCGGGCTGCGGGGCCGCAGCGCAGAGCCCGGCGAGGCGGCGGCGAGGGCCATGGCCCGGGCGCTGGCAGGTCTGGCCGCGGACCTGCAGGGCCCGCGGGTCGTCCCGAGCCCGGACACGGACTCGGACACAGACCTGGAGGACCCGAACCCCCGGCGCAGCGCGGGCGGGCTGCTCCGCTCGCAGGTCATCCACAGCGGTCATTTCATGGTGTCGTCGCCGCACAGCGACTCGCTGACCCGGCGGCGTGACCAGGAGGGGCCCGTGGGGTTCGGCGACTTCGGGCCACGCAGCATCGACCCCACACTCACCCGCCTCTTCGAGTGCATGAGCCTGGCCTACAGGTGAGGGCGGCTCCGGGGCCCGACGGCCTCCGCTCTCGGTGGCAGGACTCCGGACACCCCCACCCGGCCCCGAGCCCTGGTCCCCCGCCGCTCCCGGAGCCCCCGGCCACGCCCTGAACGCCCCCTCCCCAGCCCCACTGGCCCCCGACGACGGGCCTGCGCTCCCTCCCCCGCACCGGGCGCCGACCCCTGCCCTCCACGTCGACATCCGGCGGCCCACATCGGGTCCCTCTCTCCGGCTCTGCCTCCTCTACCCCAAAAGAAATAACAGGGCGACCCTCGTGTTCCAAGAACACTAGGCCATCCCCCCCACCTCCACTCCACGGCCACCCACCTGCAGCGGCCCAGACCCACTCTGTGCTTGCACCCTCGCGGTACTCCGCGCAGGGCCCCCAGTTGTCCCAATTCATAGCCAGCGTCAACTGGAACTGACTCGGTCCCTCTTCCACCCCCCAACTGCCAGGACACCTCTTCTTGGGTGGTGGGAGAGGGTGCCCGGGTTGGGTCCAGGGGGACGCAGGTCGCCGAGGTTCTGGGCCTTGGCCCGGCAGGGAGTGCTACAGACCCTGCGGTACCAGCGCCCGGGAGGCGCCCGGGACCCCTGCCCAGCGCGTTGCAGAGTGCGCGGGCCGCGCCCGGCCTCCGCTCCACACCCGAGGCCCCGGGGAGCGCGCGAACCAGGGGCCTGGCCCAGTGCCCTGGAGCAAAGTTCCTCCGGGCGCAGGGTCCAGGATAAATTATCAACAGAGAACCACAGGCGAGCAAGGGGGATCGGCCGGCCTTTGTCTTTTTTCTCTGTGCAAATATTCCTCTTTTCCCGCGGCGCCTGTGCCCTGTTGAGAACCGCTGCGGCGGGGCCGGGCACCTGCTGCCCTGAAGGGGAGCGGGAGCGGGGGTGGGGGGTGGGAAATTGCGGGGGAGTGTTGCCCGCCCCCCACCGTGGCCGCCTAGCCTCGACCCCATTGGCTGGAGGCGATGTAACCTTGGCCCACATGCTCTGGCCCCGGGCCCAGGTCGTGTTGCAACCAGATCGTCCAGGACGCCAGCCCGATGTGGAAAGTTCAAATTCCCTTCCCCTTCCCCCTTGGGGATCAAGGGACAGGGCATCTCAGGTCCCAGCCGCACTCCGGATGCGGGCACCCCTCCTCCCCAGGCTCCTCCAGGGGTCTCCCATTTCCCACTCACCCCCAACCTCAGTTTCCTGCTTTATACTACCTGGTGCCCTCGGCCTGTTGCCCTTATCCCAGACGGTGGGTGATATGGGGAAGTGGCAACGTAGGGGGCAGAGCACACCCCAAGAACTGCCCCTCTAAGAGGCTGATTGGGAACTGATGTAATCCCAAGCAGGGACAGTTTGCTTATTCCCCCAAACATGCAGAATATTTCATCTCTCTGCCCAGCCCTGGGTGGGGGCCCAAGTGCAGGGGATGGAGGGGGCTCAGTGCCAGAGGAGCCTCTGGGTTTTCCCGTTTGGTAAAGGAAAACCCAGAGGCTCAGACTGGGACAGTGTTTTAGCCCCTAAGGCCCCCCAATTCTAGGGGTTCCCTGAAGGGGCGAGGACTGCAGAAGCCAGAGCGTCCCAGGAGGGTGCCATCATGGGAGGGGGATTCTGAGGCCAGTTGCACATGGATAGGAGCAAGGGCGGCCTGGGCAGTATGGCCTCTGCCCCATGGTCCTGTAGGTGGAAGCCCCGGGGAGGCAGGTTCTGGAAGATCCGAAAAAGCACTTTGTCATGGCCAGAGCTGGCTGGCTATGGAAAGAGGGGCCTCTGGGAAATGGGGGCGCTCAGGATCATGTCAGGGGCACTCTGGCAAGGTAGGTGGTGGGGAGGAGCCCATCCCCAAGATTTCACATTTTCTATTGGTCTAGAAGCTCTTGGACGCTGGCCCCAGGCGTCTGGCTGGCCTCGCAGTGGCCAGGCCTGGCATAGGACCACCTGGGCTTGGATATTGTCACTGCCTCATCTCCCCCAGCCCTGCCGGGGCCACAAACCCACACCTTCAACAGGGAAGCGGGGGAGGGAAGTCAGGCAGGCTAAGGGGGGAGGGGACAGGCAAGGGCAACAAACCCAGGAACCCCCCCCAAAGAAGCTGACACTGGAGTCAGTGTGACCCCCACCCACCCCCGGGTCTCCCCGCTGGGCAGATGGTGTTGATCCACCTCCAGGAGGGAGGCGGCCAGCGCTGGGGCTATGTACTCTATTTGGGTAATGAAGCCTGTCATTCCCCGGGGTGGCCAGCCCACCCCCCACCCCTCAGCCCCAAAGCAAACACGGGTGCTTGGAGACCAGAAAGGAGAGAGGGGCTCAATGACCCATGCACCCAAGGGGCTGCAGGAAGAGGGGCTGAGGAGTCTGACTGCCACCTCCCACGAAGTAGGGCAGGCGCCCCGGGAGACAGCAGGTCCGGCTTTCTGAAAGGACCCGATGGGGGCCCCAGTCTTCCCATCTGAGCAAGCGTTGGAGAAGGTGGGCCTTGAATGCAACCCTGGCTTGTAGATCATGAGGGAGGGGGGCAGCAGTGGCCTGAGACTCTGAACATCTTAGCCCCCTGGGTGTCAGCTTCCTGGAGGCGGCAGACTTGGCCTGTCTCTAGCAGGACCGTGAGAATAAAAGCCCCTCACCTGTCCAGAGCTCCCCCAACCCCCCCGCCGGGGATTTAACTGACTGCTTACCCAGATCAGTGGTGCTGCCTCCTCCTGCCCAGCGGTCCTCTGGGCCCTGGTGGCTGTTGGCTGCACTTACCCCTGAGAAGGGTTACACCTGCCAGCTCAGTCTACAGATTGTCATTCCGGGGCAGGGAGAAGGCGGTGCTGGGCTGCCCCGAGGCCAGCTGGGGGAAAGAGGCACCCCTCTCCACCCAGGCCAACAGTCCCTATCCCCAGGCCTCTCCTAAACATGAAGGACCAGCAAGCGGGACCAGGGATAAAAAGCCACAGGGCCAGAGCAAGTTGCAGCCATGTGACCCTGGGCGACTCCCTTCCCCTTCCTGGGCCTCAGATCCTTAAGCAAGAAATGGATCCAAGACCTGGGCCCGCTGGGCTGGGAGGCAGACGCCTGTGACACCACTGGGCTTTTTTCACTTCGAGGACTGAGCTGGTAACCAGGTTTCAGCCCTGGCTTTAGTCCTGATAGTAGATTAGCGGCAGGTCTCTCCAGAGAGCGCCAGGGCCACTAGCGGGTACCCAGGGGTAGTTTAAAGGTCTGACTCTCAAGGAGGAATTTCAGGCAGGTTAAGAGTTAGGGGCGGGACCTAGGGGGTCCCTTAGGTTGCCCCCCATAGATAAGTGCCTGGTGCACCTGCAGAAGCTCCCCCCGACGACCCCCTGCACCTTCCCCCTTCTCCACCCCCCTGACCGAGCCATCTCCCCCTGACAGTGGCAAGCTGGTTTCTCCCAAGTGGAAGAATTTCAAAGGCCTCAAGCTGCTCTGCCGGGACAAGATCCGCCTCAACAACGCCATCTGGAGGGCCTGGTATATCCAGTGTGAGTGGGCGCAAGGGACCTCTCCTGCCAGGCGGGGCCTGTCCCCAGCTAGAGGGCTCCACACCGGGGCTGCCCAGGAAACCCCCTGGGCACTTGGGGCAACACCAGCAGAGTGCTGCTGGCCTCTTGGGGCCTCTTGGCACCAGAACCCCCAGAGGGTCTTAGGGAATGTGTCCCAAAGGGTACCCTCCACAGCATGGTCACTCCTCAGAAGCTCTAAGGTGCGCTGAGATTTTGGGAACAGTTCAAAGCCCATTTTGTATCCCATTCGTGTGGCCAGGTATAGCAAATGCCGGGGTGGAAAAGGGCTTGAGACACTGCCTGGCAATCACATACCACCTTACAAAGGGGGGTATTGGGGACTCAGCATGGGTGCCCACCAGCCTTTCCTTGAAGCCCTGGAGTTTGGGGAGGAAGGAGGCCCAGAGAGGCCATATAGTACGCTGGAAGGGACTCGACTTGGAGCTACCCAGAGCTGGTTCCCCACACTGGCTGTGTGACAATGAACAAGTTGCCTAACCTTTCTGAACCTGTTTCCTCATCTGTAAAATGAGGCCAGTAGTACTACTACCTTTCATGGTTAGCATGGGGATAACCAACCTGAAAGGGCCAGGTACACAGTTGGTGCTCAATAAGTGATGGTTAAATTTCATCTGCCCTTGAGGGGAGTTCAGTCATTTGGGGATACAAGACCCACCTCCTGGTATCAGGGCGGCAGAGGCTGAGATGCCTCCAATTGGGCCCCCATGTTGGGACCTATCCAGCTCAGATAGATTCTGCTACAGGGTCACACAGGCCTGGAAGGACCACAGATGGTATTCTCTGTACCCTGGCCTCCCACCACCCCACCCCACCGAATTCCACCCAAGGGGAGAGAAGGGGTATTTTCTGTTTTCTATGCATGTACCTGGCACTTTCATAAATCATCTTATTTAAAGCTTCCTAGCAACCCTGGGCTGGGCAGAAGGTACTATTGTCCCCATTTATTGGATGAATGGATGAGCAACTGAGGCCCAGAGGCAAGGGGCTTGTTCAGGGTGGCAGCACATAAAAGGAGCAGAGCCCAGTGCTCCTGCCGCTGCTCCCAGCTGCCAGCTTCTAGTCCTCACCTAAAAACACACAAGACTCCAGCAAGGCAGTGGGGAGGTCTTCAGGGAAGTGGGAGCAACTTGCCTTTTTGGATGTTTCTTCTCGTCTCTGCCATTCCTGAGAACTCTCAGGACAGGCCCTGGCCAAACAAGGGAGCTGTCAGGGCAGCAGGAATCAGGGCCTGTCACTCTGCAGCAGGCATTTATGATGACCCTGAGGCCTGATGCTCCCTCGGGGGCTTCCTCACCCAGGCAGACCCTGGTCTCCAGCTATTGCACATGTTGCTAGAAGGACGCCAGCTTCTGTGTCAGACAAAGATGGGTTTGAGTCCAGCTCTAGCATGTCCCAGCTGTATGACCTGAGCCGCAGCTTACTCAGCTGTAGAATGGGAATAATAGTGGGAAGTTTGGTGGAAATTTCCAGTGTGATTGTCCATATCTCAGCACAGGACTTGGCACCCAGTAAGTCTCCATGGAGCTGAGCTGCTGGGATTTATTGTTACTGTGCTAACAGCGTGTATTAGTCAGCCAAAGGGGTGCTGATGCAAGGTACCAGAACTCTGTTGGCTTTTATAAAACATATATATTTGGGGTAGAAGCTTATAGTCACAAGGCCCTAAAGAGTCTAATTCAAGGTACCATAAGAGGTACTTCCTCACCCAGTCTGATGCCATGTGTTGAAGCAAGATGGCAGGTGATGTCTGCAAGGGTTCAGCCTTCCTCTTCTTCCTAAGGGCCCATGGTCCCAACTTCTTCCGATCTCAGCTGTAGGCTGGCATAAGGCTCATCTCTCTCCCTGGCGCTCGTTTCTCTCTGGGCTCAGCTGCAGCTGTAGGCTATCAGCTCATCTGTCTTCCCTGGGCCTCTGTCAAGTCTAATGAGCTGTCTCTCTTCCTCTGTACTCTTCTCCTCTGTGTGTCTCCTTCCGTGTGAGAGTCTGTTTTATCAGCCCAAGGGGACTGGGACTCAATGCTGAGTCGCACTCTAATGACGTGGTTGAATCAAGCCTTAATCTTAACATAATTTAATCAGACATCTCAGCTGAATCTAATACAACCAAAGGGTTATCATGCCCAGAGGAAAAGACCAGTTTACAAACATAATCAATATTTCATTTTGGAATTCATAAATAATATCAAACTGCCACACAGCAGCAGCACATGGTAGGCATATGACAGATGCCAGGACCCGTCCCCTTCCCTAAGCACAGGAGGTTTATAGGTGGGCTTCAGGTGAGGGGCAGAGATGGAGGCTTGCTCTGCCAGTACCTGTGGTTAAGCCAAGGGGGCTTCTAGCTCGTTCCCTTGTGGAATGGCTGGCCTTAGGCCGAACCAGGAAGGACCCTGCCACCCCTCTGCAGGCTCCTGGCTGTCTGTCTCCCAGCTCCAAAATGATCTGTCTCCTCTGAGCTTTCCTTATCTCCTGGGCAAAGCTGTGAGCACCCTGATTCATCTGTGTATTCCCTGTCCCATACCAGTCCCAGCTTAGGCACAAGCATTAGGTGGCTGAAGGTGTGGCTGAACTTACCAGTGTTAAATAATGCCTGCCCCAGCCCCAGGAAACCATGTTATCATCATCCTCCCATCCAGAGCACAGAGTCCATGGGTGGGACTCTCTGGGGTCCCTGGGCAATCTTAATCTCATTTGGGAGATCAAGGGTGGATACTCTTTGGGACCCTCTTTGCTCTAAGCCCCTGTTACATCCAAGGGCCCATCCATCCTTTTGTTTTCTGTCCAAGTCATGCTCAGCGACTGAGACAAAACTTCTCTCCCAATCCCATGGGTGTTTGTCTGGAAAATGTCCTTTAGGACAGAACTTTGTAAATGATGTTGAAAGTCCCAATAAATGTCACGTTCTGGTGGTCCCCCTCCTCCATGTTCTCATTTGTTCCAGAAGAAGTGTGTTGAGGTTGGAGGGACCCCCATGGACACCCGTGAAGAGTCAGCAGTTGTCTTCTTTTTCAGGGATGGCAGGAAAAGTCACTCTGGCTGGGTCTCAGAGTTGCTTCTAACAAAGGCCCCGCTGTGTGGCAAGCTCTGTGCCAGACCCAGGGATTCAGGGCTAAAGGGCACAGCTCCTGCCTTCACTCCCAGTGGGGAGACAGGCATGGGAAGAAATAACTGAGGCCACAGGGAGAGTGAGGCAGGGTGGGGCCATGGGGTTTCCGAGGAGGGAGGGAAGGCTTCCTGGAGGAGGTGCCATCCTGAAGGGTAGTAGATATGGCGAGGCAGGGGAGGGAAGGAAATAGCATTCCATGTGGAGTAAAGCCAGGGGGTGGGCTGGGTGTGTGTATGGGGGGGACAACAAGAGGCTCAATGTGGCTCCAAGGTGGAGCATACGAAAGCGATGGGAGGTGGGAGATGCAGGCGGGAGTCAGGCCGTGGAGGGGCTTGAAAGCTGAACTAAGGAGTGTAAGGCTGGAACCTGGGAGGTCCTGGAGAAAAATGATAACAGATCAGGAGGGTGACAGTGAGAGAGAGGCTGGGTGGAAGGGATGGTGGCAGATATGTCCAGGAGCCCGTGGAATTGAACAGTCTGTCCATGGATTAGCCTGGGAACTGTGCAAGTCCCTGGGGAGGTTTTGTCGCTGGGGGCAGTGCTGGCATCAGAGCAACCCAGGGGAAGTGCAGGCTTGGGAGGGAAGTTCCCAGACATCCTGGGTGTGATGAGCTTGAGGACATCTTAGTGGAGGGTCCCCAGGCAGCTAGGAAGTGAGTCTGGAGCTGGACAGGGGCAGGACAGGAGAGATTTGGTGTCAGTAAAAAGTTGTCAAGGAGGCAAGAGAACAGAACGAAGGTTCCTGGGGCTTAGGGCGGAGGTGGGTGCTATGCTGAGCTCACTGGGTGCTATGCAGCCGAGGTCTGGGAGAATGAGACTGGGGCAGGGCAGGGGCCTTGAGTTCCAGAGCTGGGTCCGAGGGCCCTGGGAGCAGATGCTGAGTTACAGGATAAAAATGAGACTGGCAGGTGAGGAAGCAGATGGGGCATGTACTGACACTTCCAGAATTTGGTGGAAAGGGAGGGGTGGAAAGGGGCAGAAGGTTATCTTGTTGGGGTAGCAAAGGTTTGGGAGATAAGGGAGCACTTCTAATGTGTTTTATGGGACAAAGGGAAGGAGGCTGTGAAGAGGCAGGATCCGAGACTGGGGGGAAGGAAGGGGGAGGACGGCTCAGGTAGGTGACCTGAAGAGGACAAGGAGTGGTTCTCTGAGACGAGGGGTAGCGGCAAGAGGTGTGGAGGAGCTTGAGGCAGGGAACCTAGGGCTCTGGACCCCTGTCCTGCCAGTCTGAGGCTGGACCTTCTTGGGGTAGCTCACTCCTTGTAGCCTGCACTCCCACAATCCTATTTGGCAAGCATTGCTGTGCACCTACTAGCTCCCGAGGAAGGCAGAAGTGTGGGAGGTTCATTTCACAGCGCCTCATAGGAGAGGGAGATCTGGGAGGGCAGACAGGAAGGCATCCTGGAGGAGGTGGCACTTAGTTTGGGCACCGAAGGCCAGACCGGGTTTTATAGTGTATCACTTGAGTCCCAGTCCCCTTGGGATGGGAGATAAGGGAGCCTGGGCACCCCTGATCAGGCCCTCTTCCCCCAGATGTGGAGCGGAGGAAGAGCCCTGTGTGTGGCTTCGTGACCCCCCTGCAGGGGCCTGAGGCTGATGAGCACCGGAAACCAGAGGTACCCCACTCCACCCCACACGGGCCCACCTGCCTGCCCTCCAAGCCTGGCGCCTTCTTTCTGCCGGCACTCCTCGAGCTGGGTGGGAGGGGCTGGCCCAATGGGGATGGGCTGGGGGCTGGGGCGGTGCCACTCCCCGCACAGAGCCCCCCACCCGACCCTCCCCAGGCCGTCGTCCTGGAGGGGAATTACTGGAAGCGGCGCATCGAGGTGGTGATGCGCGAGTACCACAAGTGGCGCATCTACCACAAGAAGCGGGTCAGTCGGGGCCCTGGGGAGGCCGCGGACCTTTGCCCTCCCCCCACCGCCCACCGCCCTGGGAGGAGCTCGGGAGCGGCTTCCCCCTTACCGAGCCCCTCCATTGTAGACCCAGGCTGACAGCGCCACCGTGTGGCCTCAGGGTCTCCTCGCAGCCACCTTACCTCCCAGGGCGGGGAAGAGGCGGGAGTCCCGAGGGGAAGTGGGGAGGGCGTCCCATTGATGTGGGGGAGCCTGTGTGCAACTCTGTGTGTTCCTGCAGCACCGTAAGTCCAGCAGGGAAGGGGATCTCCTGGCCCCTAAGCAGGTAGGTGTTCCCTGGACACAGAGAATTGGTGGCTTCTGGCTGGGGGGGCGCAGTCCTGTGGCTGATTAGCAGAGCCCCTCTCCCCTTAGGAAGGAAAGCTTTGGGGGGCGCAGCAGTGGGAAGACCCCAAGCTTTGGGCTGACTGAGCAGGTGGTGGGGAGGAAGGGGAGCAGGGGGCCCCGAGAACCTGGTTCCGGCAGGAAAAAGTGTAGGGGCTGGGAAGGGATGCTCCTCTCTTCAGCAGGCCATCGCAGTCTATCTCTGGGGGGCGGGGGATTGTTAGAGGCCGATGGGGTGACTTTGACCTTCCAGGCAGCAAACTGGGTCCATCACGGAGCGGGTCTGTGTGCAGAGGGCCTTCTGGCAGGCTGGCCGCTCCATCCCCCAGGCAGTGGGGGGCAGGGAAGGGCAAGGCGCAGTGGGAGACCACCATCCCCCCAGGCCGGGTAGGAGCAGAGGGCAGTGGAGGCCTGGAGCAGACGGCTGTCTCCCTAGGTGGACAATGCGTGGCCCCCACCGGAGCGATGGTGCGAACAGCTCTTCTCCAGCGTGGTGCTGCTGGGGGGCCCCGAGGAGGAGCCCGGTGGACGGCAGCTGCTGGACCTTGATTGCTTTTTGTCCGACATCTCCGACACCCTCTTCACCACAACTCAGCCTAGCCCGGCGCCCCTGCAGCTGCCCCCTGAGGATGGTGAGGGCCTGCACCCGGGCAGGGGTTAAGGGAGAGAGGTGGGGGTCGGTGAGAATGCGGGCAGCCAAGGGAAGACGGCTGGGTGCCCCCCACTCCACCGTAGCTACCTGCTGCTCCTGACGTCGTTACTGCCCCCTCCAGCCTACATTGGCAATGCTGACATGATCCAGCCGGACCTGACGCCCCTGCAGCCCAGCCTGGATGACTTCATGGAGATCTCAGGTGGGGCAGGCCCCTCCCACTATCTCCCTCTCCTGACCCCCAGGGCCACCAGGCTCCTGGTTCCTTATGTGACCCTCCCGGGAGACTCATCACGTCTGTGTGAGCACATGTGGACAAGTGTCTGATTTTGTTGTTTTCACAACAGACTTCCCCACCCGGCTTTCTTCACTGAGCTGTAAATCTTAGAGACTTTTCCATGCTAATACATTTAGGGGTCTCTGGAGCTATGTTGGGGGCCAGGGAGACATCAGGGCTCAGCCTATCTCAGCCAAGGTCCAGGGGACAGAAGGAGGGTCCCAGGGATAAAAGGCTTAGTCTCAGTGGCCCCTCCCCCTCCCCACAGGGTCCTGGGCCTGTCAGTCAAGAAGTGGAGGCCTATGGGGCGGGGACTAGGGAATGAGGAACCACCCCCACCCCTGCCCCAGCCCTGGGCCTGGGTGGGGGCTGCCGGGGGCAGAAGTGTCAATGGCAGTGCCCTGGGAGCGGACCAGCCTGGGAGGGCAGCCCCCCTGTCCAGGCAGACAGGCCCTTGATGCAGGTAAGATCCGCACCCCAGGCTCTGGGCAAAAGCGGGACACTCTGGGGCAAGGAAGCAATGTCTCTACCCCCGGAGGATGCAGGGGAAGGGGCAGGCTCAGGCAACCTATGGCGAGGGGGTGTGGGTCATGCTGACACCGTGGCCACTGTGGCCTTCTCCAAAGCTCAGGCATCTGGAAGGCAGGGAGCAGCAGCAGCACCAGGGCTGCTGCTGGGATTGTCCCTAAGAGCTGTCACTTGAGAGGCTTGGGCAGGAAACCCCCAGGGAGGGGCCAGGACCGTGTGGAGGGAGGGGCTCAGGGAGGGGAGGGGGCACTCACTGAGGAGGAGGGGTACAGGACTGTATGGAAGGAGGGGGTCCGTCAGGGGGAAGGGCTCAGGGAGGGGATGGCATGTCAGTGGGGGCAACAGGGGCTCGAGGAGGGACTAGGGGTTCAGTGGGTGGCGGGGGCTAGGAAGCAATGTCTCTCAACCAGGGTGCATGCTGGGGTGGGGCAAGCTGGGGCAACCTTGGTGAGGGAGTGGCTGGGGACCCAGTGATGAGAGGGGCTTGCATCTCCATGACCCCTGCCCGAGCCGGGACCAGTGGCGCAGTGCGCAGGGAGTGGCTCTGTGGCCCTCAGCATTCTGGGGCGTGGCCCAAGTATGGGGCTGGTTGTAGAGCATGGGCCTCAAGGGGTCTAATGATGAGGCCCATGGTCCCTGGGGGTGGGGGATGGGGGATCAGTGACCACTCCCCCTCTGCCACCAGCCCCTCCAGATCCACACCAGATCCCTTCTGGCCCGTGACTCAGGAAACACATGTGCACACACACTCAAATAGACTCACACTCAGACACACACTCAAACACGCATGTGCACACACACATTCACTCAGGCACATACACACACTCACACCCTCAGGCATGCGCACAGACCAGGCGTGCCCACATGGTGCATATCACACCAGGGCAGGTTGGTAGAGACTCAGGTGGAGCTGGAGACACGGGGACAGACGCAGAGGGAGGCAGGCAGGTGCCTCATGCAGATACGCAGATAGACGCCGACACTGCAGATTCCGCCATTGGCGACGCACAGGCAAAGCAGAGCCACATAAGACGTGTGCACAAGTTTGACCCCCGTGGGGTTCTAGGTTCGGTGTGACCCTATCTAACCTACTCCTGGGCCTCCTTAGGGGTGGCTTCTGGCAGAGAGGCCTGACCGGCTCTCTTGGCTGGGGGGACAGTGGGGCAAGAATAGGAGACTGACCCCGCTAGGCCTCTGGGGGGCTGCCAAGGTGAGCTTGGGTCTGACCCGGCCAGCCAGGCCTGGGGGGCTGGCCCAAACCAAAGGCTGGTCAGGGTCAGAGAAAGGTGCCCGGAAGGGAGCGGGTGGGCAGGCGGCACCCAGCCCCGGGATGTGGTTAGGCCACAGGCGGCTGCTTCCCAAAACCAGAATAGCCCAGTGCTTACACAACCCACACCCCAAACAATCTGCTGCCCGCCTTCCCGCCAGCTCTTCCAGGTTTCCCACACCCTCTCGCGCCTGCCCCGACTCTGAGCACCCCCTTTGACCCCTGACCATTCCCTACTAGGCCTTTCACCACCACTTCTAAGCTCAACCTTGTTGGCCCACCTGGTGACCGCACAACAAACCCCCTTGTCCCATACCCACTGACCTTCTGACCCCTCACCTCTAACTCACCCCTTGAACTCCTGTCAGCCCTGGGGCCCCTCCCCAGCCCAGACCTCTCCTCAGGGACCCACCCTTGTCCCTCCTTCCTGGCAGTCTGCATTGCCCCCACTTCCTCCCTTTCTGTACCCCCAACAACGCTGGCAAGGGGAGCAGGCAGAGACTGTCCAGGCCTGGAGATGGGGAAGGGGGCCCTCACGGCCAAGTGTGGGAGCTCAGGGGGAGGGCAGCATCCTGGGTTCCCGCTCACAGCCCACACCGTCCCCTTGCTATCTCCCACTCAGGCCCATCCCACCCAAGCCTTCGTCGCTGCTTCCCCTGAGTTAGACAGAAACTCTCCCGGTTTCACAATCTCCTGTGGAAGCCTGGCCCCCGCCTGCCGGCCCCCACCCCATGGCCCGCCCAGTCTGGGGAGAGGGCACCAGACCCATTCTCCTCCCACTCTTTCCCCGCCCTGGCCTTAGCCTAACTGCTGCCACCCTGTGTGTCTGAATTACAGATTTCTTCACCAACTACCGCCCCCCACAGACGCCCACGCCTTCAAACTTCCTGGAGCCCCCCAGCTTCAACCCCATGGCTGATCCCCATTTCAACAGTGGGATTCTGATCCCGGAGGTGCCCCCCGCTCCCTCAGGCATGACCCCCCTCTCAGGCAGCCGCCTACAGGTGAGCCCACCGCCCCTACCTCCTGCCCCAGCTTTGCCCAGCCCTCTGCGAGCTAGCTCCCGACACTGTGCCTTCCATGTCCTGGAGGGGCTCAAGGCACTTCTGAGGGCCCAGCCCTGTGCTTGGCTGATGGGGAAAGACTCGAGGGACAGGAAGAGCCCATCTCTGCCCTCTGGGAGGGCACAAGAGAGCTGGGGAAGAAAGATTCCCATGCGAGGCAGAACTAGACAGATGGTTATGGGAGGGGGGCTGCAGGCAGGAAGAGCACAGAGCAGACCCCCACAAGGGCTGGATGCTACGGAGGGCTTCCTGGAGGAGGGGGAGTTCCAGGCCTTAGTGAATGAGTCAGGTTTGGTCTGGCACACAATAGGCACTCCTTAAACGGTTGCCCAATGAGTGAGCAGATGAGCGAGTGAGCGAGTTCATGGTGTGTTGGTGACTGGGTGGATGGATTGTAGATGGGGGTGGATGAATATATGGGTAGGTGAGTGTTTGGTTGCATGGATGGGCTAGTGAATGGATAAGTAGATGAATAGTTTGGTGGATCAACGAATGGACTAGTGGGTAGATAAATGGCTGGTGAACGTATGGACAGTGGATAGATGGATGGATTATGGATGGGTTAGTAGTGCTAGATGGTTGGCTGTGTTGTTGGAGTCGGTGTCCAGGTTCTTGGCTATGTCACGTAAAGGAATTTAAGGACATGCCATAGGGTAGGCAAGGGAGTAAAGAGTTTATTAAGATATGAGAAAAGAGTTAAATACATAGGCAAGACATGAGTGTGGGCATGCTCAAGATAGAGGCACACATTCTTTGTTCCGGGGTTCCTTGTTTTATGGGGTACAGGGCTCCAGGGTCTGCACTGTGACATATTTGAGACAAAGCAAGGGAAACTCATTGAGGGGTTTGATTTTCATACTGATTGCTTTTCAGCGGTGATTGGCCTCTGGCTGCTGTCCACAAGGTGGGGGTGGGGGTGGTGCATGCTGCAGGTTGACCCCTGATAACTTGCTTGTGTGAATCAGCAGGCTGATGCCTCAGCTTCTCTTACCAGGTGGTGTTTGTGTAGCTTATTGGTTTTTCTGCCTCTCCTCAAATTCCCCCTAAGAGAGTTGTACACCCTTAATCTTAAATTGAAGGGTGAAGGTCATTCTTCCGTATCTGCTTCCTGCTGATTAGGGGTTGTAGTCCCTGACAGGATGTAAAACTCTCTTGCTATGCTACTGGATTTAGGAAGAGGGGCACTTGCTTTAATGGTTGAGACTGGGTGATATCCATGCATGAGCAAAAGTTTGTTTTGGAACACATCATTCCTGGAAGAGATAAATTGCATTAGGAGCTTGAATATACAGGGCCTACTAAGAATATAAGAAGGATGTTTGAGAGAGAGCCTAGGAAGGCTGTAGACCAAGGGGAATGAGAGCGGTAAGGGAACAGCGAGAATGGAGTGCTGCTCCTAATATTTTCCAGTCTGGATGCTGGTCAATAAGGTTATTTATGGGTTTTTTTTGTTTGTTTTTTAAAGATTTATTTATTTACTCTATCCATTTTAAACCACCCTTCCCCATTTTTGCTGTTTTGTGTCCATTTGCTGGGCAGTTCTCTGTGTCTGTTTCCTGCCATCTCTCCTCCTCCTCCTCCAGTCTTCACCAGGATTCGATCCTGGAGACTTCCGATGTAGGAGAGAAGTGTTCTGCCACCAGCGCCACCTCGGTTCCTGGTTTTTGGAGCATCTCGTCTTGTCTCTCCCCTGCGTCTCTCTCCTGTTACGTCATCATCTTGCTGCATGGCTCCCGGGGCCTGGCAGCTCACTGGCACACAGAGCCTGGCAGCCCATGCGCCTTCTGTATATATATTTTATTTTACCGGGAGGTCCCGGGGAGCGAACCCAGGTCCCTCCATATGGCAGACGGACGCCCAACCATTTGAGCCACATCCGCCCCCAG
>JAQZBX010048036.1:0-20312 GCA_029593785.1 Cabassous unicinctus | reverse complement strand
TTTTTTTTTCTCCTCTAGACTAAAGACTATGCCGACCTTGTGAAAATAAGATTGAGGCTGATTAGCTTTTCGGATAATTCAGCTCTTCTTACGTGAACTTCTTGGCCATGTAAGGAGGGCTCTAATAATTGTCTTATGTTTGTTGAGGCTTGAAAAATCCAAAATTTGACAGCTAAGATTTAATTTAGACCTAGACTGGGCATCAGAAAAGCTAAAACTTATTTCTAAGTTTCTAAGAACTCCTGGGCAGATCTAAGTGAATAAGCTTGACTGGAGGAGCAGATAACAGAATGGTTAAGAGTCAGGCAGATGTGGACTTGAACCCTAGCTCTGGCATTTTCTGTGTGATCTTGGGTAAATGACTTAACATGTCTAGGCCTCTGATTAATTTCCTCATATATAAAACCAGTGTACATGCTCAATGAATGGATGCTATTACTACTTTTGATTCTTCATTTGTGAAAATGGAGATAAAAATAGTAATTCTAGGTATACTATAATTATCATAAAGCTTTTGATAAACATCCTATTAACATTCTATGATTCCATAAACTATTTTAGTTTTTGCAATAATAGATGTGTTCTCATTCTTTTCTATGGTACTAGGGTTTAATATTAAAAAGGTCATTCTGTTCCATATAGCTTTGTTTCACTGTAGAATTCAACTCCTCTTCCTCCACCCCCTCAAAAATTACCACCACCAAAACTGAAAAGAAAAAATGTGATAATAGGTTTTGCTAGACTTGTTAGAATAAATGCCCCATAATATCTGGGTTTTCCCCCTGACTGGGCTATAAAATGACAGGAAAATCTACATACGGCAGATAATGTTCATGGAGACTATTAAGAGGCTCTGCATGGATTGTAAAATACTCCTCTTCCTTAGCACCTCCCTGCCCCCACCCTACTAACAGCTCTGGAATAATTCATGTACAATTCCTTTGCCCAGTCACATATGTGCAGCCCATCCCAATTTCAGTGGAATCTTAGATAGAGTGGATTTCCATTTTTAAAGTTCTGCCCACATTTTCTAAAGAAACCACAAGCCGAGATGCTTACAATCATAAAAACCTCATCTAAGAAACACTGGAAATGATTTTACTCTCCTTATGTTCTTGACAAGTCAGGGTTAAGGGCTGATGAGATGTTTTACTTTTCAATTTTGCATTTGTTGATCATCCCCAAAGCATGCAAGCCAGAGGCTGCCTTTACCTTTGTATTTCCATGTTACCTCCCCCTGTAGGATTAGTAAATTCTTGAAATACAAGTCAGCATTCACACACAGCAAGGTGTAATACACCTGCCCACTCTGAAAGAATGGTGGAGGCCTTCGTGTGTCCATCTGTCTGGAACTTGGTAAAAACTCATGTCCGGAGCTGCATATTTTCAGAAGTCTAACATAGACCTTCTTTTGCAAACAGACTTAATTATCCCCTTCTTCATTGTGCTTCAACGCAGCTGGGGTAAAATGCTCTTCTATTCATTACCCACAAATGGCCAGGTCACTCTTTAGCTGACATTGTAATTCTTCCCCTGTAGTAGAATACTAAGAAAGAGTGAGTTCTGTTCTCACCCAGAACAATTTTGCAAAAACAATTATCATCTGACGCCAGAAGGCAAAGCAAGGTTTTGGAAACCAATCCATTTCTTCCCTCTATGTCTACGCTCCTAGCTCTGTGATAAAATATCCCCTCCATCAGGCAGCCTTTAACCGCATAAATATGCTTGCATTTAAGAGATAAGGACCTCAAACCAACACTTGTTGATAAAATTTCTGTGTAAAAAGACAGCTCACCTAGTACTTTGCCCATGTCTGCTATAATCCGGTTAGCAACATTTGAAGGTTGAGTCTGAATTCCAGTCCTAGGATAAACCATCTGTATGGTTGTCTCCTATGTGTGGCCTCCCTTTTGTGACCTCAGGAGATCTTTCCCTACACAATAAACAAACCCTTAGTTATAGCAGCCTTTTACTAAATCAAGGCAAATGTGAGGCAATCCTATGGTAAGCTTCAGGTTATTTAACTATGAAAAAGCCCACTCTTATTTTCTCTAGTTATTCCTACAAGAATATTTCTCTTTCCTTCCCACTGTCTCTCTACAGTTCAGGGAGACTTCTGATCAGGTGAGCAGCCTGGGCTTTCTGACAAACCTTTGGGGCAGATCCAAGAAGCTAAGCCTTAAAATAGCAAAGCATCAGCACGTGATTCATCTGAAAACCTGCAATGTAGTAAACTCTGATCTAAAAACTTTTCTGCAGATTATAGGAAATGCCCAAAGCCATCAGTTAATTATGAAAGCAGGGAAGGAGGAGGAAAAGAGGTAGAGAAACCCTTGGGATATTCCAGGGCAGAGGGCAGGAAACAAGCACACAATCAGCAGCAGCAGCAAGTTTTCAACACAAAATTACAAAATTTCATCAAATGAAATTAGTCGGCTTACTAGACAAAGGTCTCTGGAGAATACGCCACACTGTAAACACCTATCAGCAATAAAACATAAAGTAAAAGGCAGCTCACGGTGGGGGCTAGGTATTAGGAAGCTAGGAGCTTATGCAGTTGCAATCAATCAAAAGTTCTGCGCACAGAGAGAAAAATGCAGGCAGATATTCCTCAAATGGAGGACAAATCTTTGATTTATAATGCCTTCTGAAAAGCTGGGTTTTTTTTGTTTGTTTGTTTTGTTTTGTTTAACTAAAACTGCAACAAAACAGGTGCATTTCTAGATCATTTTAAGTCTCTTAACTTAAAGAGGGGAAAAAGGCAGAGAAGGCAGCCCATCATCAGGAGCGTTGCTGATGGGCCCTGGCCGGTTCAGACTCTTGTCCATCAAGGTGGCATGCTACTGTCCCCATAAATCCTCTCCCGGGCCTTACAATGCCAGTGCATTCTGGTGGAGGCCCTGCGAAAACGGTCCCCACAGGCAAAGCGCAGGGTACCAGTGCCCCGCAGCTGGAGAGCTTGCGGCGTTAGATTTGTAATGACGCCACATGGAGAAAATGAGGGAAAACATGAAAAAAGAAACAAGGACGAGAAGGCAACACCAAGGAAAATGTGCTCCTCTTCTTTAGCGGTACAAGAAAAAAAAAAAAAAAGGAAATCTCAAACTCGAGTTGGCCAATGGTCAGTTTATCAGGACAGGTGTGAGACACGCCTAGTCCATACCTGGGCTACAGAACAAATTTTAAGAATTTTCAAGTACCTGGGAAATGAACTTGGATACATTATAATACACAGAAGCTCCCACGCCCCAAACCATCACCAGCAACCCTGGATCAATAAAAACCCTGCGTGAGAAACTACATTTTAGTTACAGACCCGAGGTTTACATAATCACAAGTTGCATAATACTCCTCCTGTGCACCAAAAAACCCCTCGCTAGGTGAAGCTCCAGCCCATCCGGTATTTTCACATTTCTATGGGAGAACTAGAAAAGTATGCTGAATAATCAAGGAAAGATTGGGGGAAAGAACAGGGTGCTGAAAAAGTCACCCTAGCAAGCTGCACACCTAACCCAATATTCCAGGGCAAAAAGGGACGGGGAGCAGGTGACTCTCCTCTGCCGCCAGTGCGTCCGAGGCCGAGACCGAGCGAGAGGGGCGCGGGGTGCGGGGCGCGGGCCGGGGCTTACCTGCTCCCCGAAGTCGATGGCTATGTTGGTGATGCCCAGGGGCACCAGGAACCGGATCAGGGGCCAGTAGTGCGTGAGCGCCGGGAATTTCACCATAGTCCCCGCCGTGGGCTGACCCCACACACATCTGCCGCCGCGAGGGGACTCTGCAGGGAGGCGAGGGGCGAGCGCGGGGAGCGGGGGCGCTGGCGACAGAGGCCGCGGCCGGCGGGGCCTCGGGGCGGCGGCGGCGGCTCCTCCTGGCGGCAGCGGCGGCGCCCTCTCGAAGCGCGGCTGCTCTAGCAAGAGATCCGCAAGCTTAAGTCCATCCCTGCTGCCCTCCCACACAACAAAGATCTGCCGGGAAAAAAAAGAGGAGGGCCGGCGGCGGCGGCGGCAGCAGAAGGCGCTGCTGACAGCGGCTCCATTATAAGCGCTCTGGGGCCCGGAAATAAATAAATAACCGCGCGCACGAGGCGCCGCCGCCGCCGCCGCCGCCACCGCGCGGAGGAAATCAGGGGCGGGCGCGGAGGCGCGGGCGCCGCGGGCGGCCCTGCCGGGCTGGGGAGGGGTCGGGGCCTCGCCCTGCTTCCCTCAGCCGCCGCCTCCGCACGGCGCGGCCGCGGGGGGCGCTGCGAAGCCCAGGCCTCCCGGCCGCCCCGCCAGCGCCTCAGCCGCCGGGGCCGGGGGCGCGCGGGTGGGTCTCGCCGCAGCCCACCGCCGGCCCAGGGGCGGCAAGGCCGCGCCCGAAGGGGGAACGGGACGCGGAGGGAGGCGCCGGGCAGCGGCCGGGAGGGGCGGCGGGAAGCGCCACGGGCAGGGAGAGCAGCGTGAGGGGGCGGCGGGGCCTGGGGTTGTGGCGGGGCCCGGGAAGCGCCGCAGGCCCCAGGACCTGTGGGGGCGGCGGGGCCTGGCGGGGGGACCAGGGGTAAGGCGGCCCGAGCGACCTCGAGGTCCCGGGGCCGCCCTGGCTCCTCGGCCGGGCCTGCTGCTCGATTCCCGCGGGGCCGGGGCTTGGGGTGCCCCGTGAGGAGCCGCGACGCCCTGGAAGCTCTGGCGGTCTGGGCAGGCGTCGTGAGCGCCGACGCGCGGGGAGAGCCCCCGGCCCGCGGGAGCCGAGAGGGAGCGGGCCTCGTCCCGCGGCTCCCGGCCTGCAGGCGGGCGGGGACGTGCAGCGGAGGCTGCACCCGGGCGGGTGCTGGGGCCTGCCGCGGGCCCACCTTGGGAATGGGGCCCCGGGGGAGATGGAGGAGCCGCTGTGGCCGGGCGACACAGGCGGAGGGAGGGTCGTCACGACGGGAGCATCAACCTGGGTTTCCAGGGACAACGGCGGCCCGTGGGGGGGAGGGGGGATGCGCAGAGGGCGGCAGGGATAGGCCCTGCAGCTCCCAGGCCGGGGCCTGGGGCCCCCTGGGGGCCTCAGCCTGGTGCTTTGCCAGCAGTGAGCGAGATTCTCCTCAGTGCATTGCTCTTGTAAAACAACAAAAAAACCTACAACCCGAAATGCCTGTTACATAAACAGAAAAATCTGTTTCATTTTATAATACTGTGTCCCAGTGATTTCAGGGTATTTCACGGCAATTAAGAGATGTGCCGAGTGGTTTACTTAAGAACAGTGTGACGACAAAGCCAGCATCCATCCCGGCACCGCAGCGGGGACCTGGTGAACGAGAAAGGCCTCAGGTGCAGGGCCTGGTTTCGGGTGTGCGAACTGTGCAGTACACAGGGCCGGCACTTAGAAGGGGCCATGCTTGGTTTACTGCCCTGCTGTGACCTTCTTGAAATTTCTTAATACGTTTTGAACATAGGAGCCTGCATTTTCATTTGGTGCTGGCTCAGCAAGTTATGTAGCTGTCTTGCTCATATTATTTTTGCCTTCTGCCAACCCACATCTTTTTAAGTTTCATAAGCATCATAATTTATTATTAAAGGTGATACAGTAATTTTGCATCTAGGGATGAGCCTATTACCTTGTGTTTATACTTATAGTGAACTTATGACTTCAATGACTTGGATTAAGGTATTTCACAATTATTTTGAAACTATTAAATGCTTTTATATTTCATGCCTTTTTTTTTTTTGCAATTCAGTGAGTTTTATAAAATATACAAAGTCGTGTGACCATCACCATGATCCAATTGTAGAATATTATTTTATACCCTTTTAAGATACCTTTTAAAAGTCCACACAATCTGAACAAAGTCTTGAGAAACAGAAGGCTAATTTACCTTTTAGCTCTGATGTAACCTCACATTACATCCCCTATAATTAAAGTGCAATGTGGCTAATTTATTGTGTCAAATGTGTCAAATAGTAATATCTAAGAAGATTTCCCAGCGAAACAAGAAGTTCTTGTGTACAGGATTCTCCTCAACAGCAAGTGCCTGGAAGATGTGTTTTTATAGAGTTGAATCTTATTTTAAGTACACTGAAGGAGATTGTTATTTAAAGGAATTCTCTGGGAAGGAGTTCTTTTCTAAAGCAAATATAATCTTCTGTTACATTCTGTTAATTCGAGGTTTTCATAGGCTCATTTTTACTTACAGCAATCTCATTACACTGGCCCTTGGCTAGAATTTGGCATTGATAAGGTCCTAGATTGGTCCTCATCAAGTCCAGTTTGCTTTCCTCAGTCCCTGGACAGCAAAAGACCACATGCCAGCTGCTGGCTGATGCAAATGCATGCCTTCAGTCTGGAGGGGAAATGGTGGGAAAATCCTAGTGAATCAATGAATGTTCATCAACCTTGTTTAAGTATTCTAAAACTGTATTCTTTAATGAGTGATTGAATAGTGTCATCTTTGATTATGGAAAAGAGCACTTTATAGATTTTAAAGGCCTTCGAATTCTAATACCACTATGGCAGCATGGAAATGAATGAGACATTTAATAATTATTCTGTCAGAGTATCAATCAGATAACAGATTTCCAAGGAAACTTTTGACCTCTTTTTTAAAAAAACAAAAACAACAACAACAACAAAAAAACTTGACAAGTGGTTTGAAAAGTTAACTCCAGAATGTAAGTGATGATAATGAATAGGCATTTTCTAAATTACCCAGACACCAAGATCACAAAGTCATTTTACTTAGATTCAGAGGTGTTATCTTTTGGAGGGTGCAGCTTTATCTTCTATTTACAAAGTCTTTAGGTTAGATTTGATTGCTTTTGGTCAAAGATCATTGCAAGATTTACAGACTTTATAGTTGGCAGTGTAAGAAAAAAAATAGGTATGTATAGGGGAAAATGCTGGAAAAAATATGCTCAACAATTAACAGTGGTTAGTTTTCACTGTGTGGTATGAAAATGGGTGATTATTACTGTCCTTTTGTACTTTTCTGTCCTTAACATAAGGTTTGTTAAAAAAAAGAGGATTTTAAAAACTGTTTTCCAAACTTAATCGAAAAGAACTTGATTTCAGAGAATGGAAAAAGTTACTCTTTCCAAGGCAATTTCATTAAAGACCAGTGATATGCTATTATTTTAATGCCTAAAATTACTGTAAACTCCAGATTTTGAAGCAGCTAATTCACAAAGAAAGACTAAAAGTTACATATATGTTTGATTTACTCTTTTTCTGGAATTATTTTTAAATGAATATATTCAAATTACCCACCAAGAGCAGCTGCTGCAAAAGGCAGAATAAAAGATCCTATTCAAGTTCATCTATTTCTAGAACTCTACAAACTCAGACTTCCTTGACACGAGATGCCCAATGGCTTCACATAGGGATTGTAGCACTGGTCATGGTCAGAAAACAGATGCCATAAAATTTGTGTAAGGTTGACTGTAGAGTTATCCTACACTGGTCATGCATAATTATCTCACATCAGGTATTTAGTGTAACCAACTTATTAAACAGATAGTTTTGATGGAAGGCATAGTCTCAGTGATTGTGCCTAGTTTTGAAATGAGTATTAAGCGCCCCCAAATAGAATTGTCCAGATATAAATATAATCCTTACAATTCTACATTTGAGACTGCATTTTACTATGCAGCTCTTTGGGGATGTGTGGACAGCAAATCTCAGTTTATAGCCTCTTTGTGTTCATATAAGCACCTTGTCCTATTGGAGAAGTCATCATTTCGGCCCAGATCCCAGTTACTGGAGAGCAAAAAGGGAAGCTGTTTCCCATCCTGCAGCTGCAAGTTTTAGTTTTGCCATCTGTGTCATTCTAGCCCAGGAGTTCTTAAAAAGGGGTCCGTGAGCTTGAATTGAAATTCAAAAAAACATTATTCTTGTGGGGACGTGTTGGTGCGGGTGTGCTATATTTTTAAAAAAATACACAGTATAGTGTGGACTTAATAAGGGGTCCGTGGTTTTCATCTGACTGGCAAAGGGGTCTGTGGAACAAAAAAGGTTAAGAACCCGTGTTCTAGCCAAAAGCCTAGGTATAATTTGCTTGGGCTAATTATCAAAGCCAGTTTTCACACTCAGCACATCCCAAGTTGGAGGTAGAAGGTGGGTAAATTATCCCAAAGTTGAATATTTGCTGTAGATAAGCTAGAATTAGCAAATTAAATTCTGAGTTACAGTTTTCACTTTTAATGGCTCCTTTAATAATATTTTTTAAAGAACCACACAGATCCTGTTAACTGTTGTGATGTAAAAAGGAATGGGGAAGATTTCTATATTCTGGGATTGAGTGATTTGCAGAATACTTTGTACGTGAAAAAAGCAAGGTGCCAAAAAGTAAAATGGTATGCTACTTTTTTTTTTTTAATAAAAAGGAGAAGATATGAATATGTGTGTGTGCATGCTTATTTGCTTATATTTGCAAAAAGACACACTGGAAAGATAAATCAAAAGTTATCAAAATGTGTTTTTCCATGGGGAAGGAAGAGAACAGGTTGGAGGGGGTAGGAATGGAAGCAAGGTTTCTATGAATGTACCTTAGTATCTCATTTTGGCTTTGAAAACATTCATATTTTACGTATTGAAAAAATAACATTAAACCAAAAAGAAAAAGATATGGATTGCAGACAGAAATGTCATGCAAGTTTATTTCTTATCTATTCCCCTTTTACTCAGAAAAAGCTTCAAGCAGAGCACAGATGTATGCCTTATGCACTTTTCTAAATTTTGATTTTTCTGTTATTGCTAGAGAATAAAACATTCTGGGAGTCTCTTGCCAGGTCAGTTATGTAACCTGATGGCATTGTGTATTGGTAATTGTGGCAGGGTGAATTACATACCCCAGCAAAAGACATGTTCTTAATCTTAATCTGCATTCCTGTGGGTGTGAAACCATTTGTCAATAGGACCTTTTGAAGATGTTATTTTCAGTTAAGATGAGGCCAACTAAACCAGGGTGGACCTTAATCCATATTACTGGAGGCCTTATTAGGAGAAGAAACTGGAAGCCAGAAGTCCTAGAAAGCTGGAAGTTAGCAGAAACCAGAATAGCTACCAGGAGTGATTGTCTTGTGACAGCAGGCAGCGATGAAAGCCAAGGAACTCCAAAGATTGTGGCAAGCCAGCACCAGAACGCTAGAGACTTCAGGGGCAAAGCAAGCCCTGACAAAAACCTTGATTTTGACTTCTAGCCTTCCAAACCAGAAATCAGGAATTTACATTCTTGTTGTTAACCCAACCTGTCCTATGGTATTTGTCAAAGAGGCTGGCAAACTAAGACACTATTAAGTCAATTCTACCTCTGAAGAATGAACTACATGCTCAACTGCCTGAAAACAAAAGCAAAGTTGAGGATGAATTCTGCCCATGCCCCTCAAAAACGATGTCACCAACACCAACTGACTTTCAGGATTCTAGGGATTCTAGAAGTAATATATTTCATGTAGTTGAGTGCATTTGATGATTTGCTGACAGATTTGGCTCATTATAGTGAAACACAAAAGGTAAGTAAATACCTGGGTTCACAAAATGCTAGGTCTGGTAATTCTTCATGAATAGAATGCAGTGGAGAGATGTAACTGAGGTATAAATGATCCTGCTATTTTTTGTTCCTTTTCTTCTCTTGCTTCAACTTCTGCTTTTGCTTATTTAATTTAAATAACCAGAATAACATAAATGCCTGTAATTAAAAATATTTAATAAAGATAAAATTTTCATTCTTTCTACCCAAGGCCTGTTTATTTTTTAAAGCCTCTTTAAAAATAGTGTGTCTTTCATAAAAATTTCCTGTGTAATTCTAGCTCACTTTGATTATTTCTCTTCCTTTTTAGATTTTGGCAATCAGAGTCAGTGCTTCCTTTATATCTATTTCTAGTGCACAAGTCTGGTATCTACCACAAAATATTAAATTTCCTGAGGTTAGGAATTATTTAAAATACTATTACATCTGCCTTTATCACCTCTACCTCTAGGAGAATAATAGACACAAAATAATTGTATTTGAATTGAGATTTCAATACTTTTTGAAAAATGTTTTTATGTTTTATCTCCAAGTTTACAAGTGTGTTATTGTTTCCATTATAGTGTTAATATTGATAGGACATCCTTAGCGTTTTGATAATATGGAAATCAGACTCTATAGCTTCTTGGATTTTACTATCCAAGAGAAGAAATAGACGGACACCGATTCTTTCCTTTTTAACTGTGTTTTGTTTGAATTTATTTCCCTTTTCCAAGGTGCTACTAATAAGATTGGAATAGGTATCAATCCATCAGACAAATGAGTAGTGAAATATCCCCTTCACCTTAAGTGTATAGTTTATCCTTTAATTCCTATACCTCCACCAGAGTGTTTTCATTTTGGAAAATATTTCTGCATTTAAAATTTTATCTACCTCCTTATTATCTGATATTACTTGTGATTCAATAGATTGGTTGGTTAGCAAAGGTGCTGTTTTAGTTTTCCAGCTGCTAAAACAACTACCATACAATGGGTTGGCTTTAACAACAGGAATTTATTGACGTCATGGTTTTAAGGCTAGGAGAAGTCCAAAATCAAGGTGCTAGCAGGGTGATGTTTTCTCCCCAAAGAAAGTGGCATGCTGGGACTGGCTGCCGGCAATCTTTGGTCCTTGGCTTTTCGTCATGTGGCAATGCCCATGGCGATTTCATCTCCTTTTTCCAAGTTCTGTTGACTTCTGGTTTCTTGTTCCTCCTGTGGCTTCTCCTTTGTCCAGTCTCCTTTGCTGACACGAACTTCAGCCACACTGGATTAAGGCCTGCCCTCATTCCATTTGGGCACATCTTAACTAGTAACATTGTCAAAGTTCCTATTTACAAATAGGTCCACACCTGCAGGATCAGGGGTTGGGACCAGAGCATGCCTTTTGGGGGGACATGATTCAACCCCTAACAGGCTTAATGTAATTAATGTTATTTTAATCTCTATATAGCTCAATTGATTTTGTTTGCATGTTATGTTCCAGGCATGGTGACATGTGCTGGGTTATAATAGTGAACAAAATAACATGATCTCCCTAAAGTTGGGAAAAATGCAAAGATGTGATCTCTCACCACTCCTACTAGCATTGTACTGGAGGTCTTAGCCAACAGTCAGGCCAGAAAAAGAAATACAAAGCAAACAGATTGGAAAGGCATTCTAGAAAGGCAAACTGTGGGGACAAAAATCAGAACAGTGGCTGCCAATGGTTTGGGGGATGGGTGAGCTCAGAGGGTTGACTATAAAGGGGCACAAGGGAACTTTTGGGGGTGATGGAAATATTTTATATTTTGTGGTTATCGTTACACAATGCACAATGCATAGAACTGTTCACCTAAAAGGGTGAATTTTATGCTATATAAATGATACCTCAATAAACCTGACTTCAAATAAAGCATATATGATATTAAAACAAAACAATAAAACATTATCCTTTTCTTCATGGAGCAATCATTAAATAAGCACACAAATAAATAAAGAATTGCATAGTGTATTCAATAATACAGCTAGCCTTCTCATGTGATAAAAAAGGGCTAGATCATGAAGTTTGCAATCTATGTTTGAATATAAAACCAACCCAGTTAGTTTCTTTTGGAATTTGATACATAATCTTCCATTTGTTATATTACCAATAATGGCTAATGTATGTTGAATACTTACTGTATACTAGGCACTGTGCTATGTACTTTATATGCATCATCTCATTTAATCCTCAAAATAATCCTATGCAATTGCTAATATTATTACCTTTTTCCCCTCTGTGAAGAAACTGCAGCATAAAGAAGAAGGTTAAGCAAGTTGTCCAAGACCTCACAACTAATAAGTAGTAAATTTGGTGCTCCAACCTGGCTATGTGTGACTTAAAAGACATTAATCACAGTGCCATGGCTTCTGAAACTTCAATGTGCTTAAAATGCAGTCTCAGTCCCCATTTGGAGATTCGAATTTAGACTGAAGAATAGGCATAGGTGCTGCGGAGCTGAATTTTAACAAGCACCTCAGAAGATTCTGCTGCAGGTTGTAAAAAGAACCTTGAACTGTGTGGACAATATGCTCTACATGCATGTACTATTTCAGATGATAACTCTAAACCAATAATGAGATGGTCTTAACAGTGTCTTTAAAGAAAAGCTATCATTGTCTAGAAGGAAGGCTGGTGGAAACCACGGGTGATAAGGAAAGAAGAGGCAACATTTGAATAGGCTGATCACTTTGTGAGGCCTACAACTGAGTCCTTAAGTATAAGTCCTATGGAAAGTCCTAGCCGACACTACTACAACCCACTGCTGTGGAGGGGAGTCACAGCAAGAACCAAAATACCAGTGGTCTAGAGAGAAAGGGAACCTGAAGTATGAATTCAGGGCTCAGCAAAGGTACCCAGAGAATGAGACTATGGAACAGCGTATTTAGCAGATACATTGCAGGTGAAGAATCGGTAAGAATGAGGGAGAGATTGGAGTGTGAAACTGCACTGCCCATTTTATCATTATGATTAACAACTCATGGATGGAGTGTTTTCTATGTACCAGGAACTATGTACCATCACATGTAATCCTCGCAGCAACTCCATGATTCATTGTCATCCCTGTTTTACAGATGAGGAAACTGAAGCACAGAGAGGTTAGGTGGATTATACAACTATTAAAATGGCAGAGCTTAAATCCAAACCTCTTGTTTTAGTTATTTAGGCAGCCAATGTAATATACCAGAAATGGATTGGCTTTTATAGTGAGAATTTTATTAGGGGAAAAACTTATAGCTCCAAAGCTACGAAGTTGTCCAAATCAAGGCATCATCAGAGATGCTTTCTCACTAAAGGTCAGCTGCTGGTTGGATCCTGCACACCTGCCATGTGGCAAGGCAAGATGGCAGCCAATCTCTGCTGAAGTCCCTGCCTTCCCCTCCAGGCTCACTTTCTCTTTGCTATGGGACTGCTTCATTGATTCCAGCTTCAGCCTCTCTCTTAGCCTCTCGGGGTGTCTCTAGGCCTCTCTCTAAGCTGTACCTGATCCTGGAGTCCTCTTTCACATGGGAGGGTCAAAATGGTGGCTTTCTCTTTCTGAGTGTGTTTCTGCTTTCAGTTCCCAATTTATATAAAGAACCCAGCAAGAGGGCAGAGACCTAACCTGGGTCATGCCTCACTGACATAATCCAATCAAAGGCCCAAAAGTGACCCAATCAAAACTGATCTAATCAAGGTCAATTAGCTGAATCTAATGTAATCAAAGGGACCTATACCCATAGGAATGGATTAGTTCAAAGAACATGATATTTTCTGGGATTCACAAAACTTCAAACTGTCACACTACTACATTATACTGCTTCTTGTTTAGAGATTATTTTGCAAGTATATAGTGGTGTATTGTTTAGAAATAAATATGATTCAGAGTCACAAAGATATATCCAGGCTGGAAGTACTCAGAGATTGGTCAGTAGAGCTGTGTGAATCATGAAAGAGACTCAGAATTACAAACAGCAAGGCTGAATGAAATTTTAGAGACAATTTAGTCCAACAGTGCATCCTGTCCTTTGGTTTAAAGAGAGAAGGGTAAAGGCAAAGGGCTCCTGTCAGGAAAGCAGCAGTGCTGGTACAGAAAGACTGGAATCAGGAATTAAGATATTGTCAAGACAATCTCTGCACCTCTAATCTCTACTCTCTCTCCTTTCTTTCCTCCCTCACTCTCTCCCACTCTTTCTCTTTCTCAATCCTTCCTCCACCTCATTATTTCTCTTCCTCTTCCTCTTTCTTCTCCTCCTTCTTCTCTCCTTCCCTTCCCCCACCCTACCACCCTTCCTCGCTCTCTCCTCTTCTGTTATCCTCTGCCTCTCTGGTCTAGATGGTGGGTGAAAGATGCCCATCCTATAGCTCCCAGCCTTAGATATTAGGTCCCTTTTGTGCCCAAGCTTATATCTCAAAAAAAGAGGCCCAGATAAGCCCACCTTGGATCAGGTGCTCTTTTAGTTCCCAGCTGCTAAAACAAATACCATACAATGGGTGGGCTTAACAGCAAGAATTTATTGGCTCACAGATTTGAGGCTAGAAGGCTTGCCTCCTCCCCAGGTCAATATCTTCTGGCTGGCCAACAATCTCTGGGGATCCTTGGCTTTTCTGTCACATGACAATGCACATGGCAGTGTCTTCTCCTTTCTCCTCTGGTTCTGTTGGCTGCTCCCTGTGACTTCTCTCTCTGACTGACTTTCACACTGCTTATAAAGGACTTCAGTAATCCAGATTTTTTAAAAAGCAATGGATCCTGTAGACCAAGAACATGTCCAGACTACATTACACAATTCAGTCCACCACAGGTGCCCACCCTGGTTAAATCAGACAAGTCAGGGGATTGGATTGTGTGGTCCAGAGAGGAGAAGGTGGGCAGGAATGTATATATGACTCAACAGGTAACATATATACATCATCCCATATGTACACTTTTTCAAAGATGTCTCTGCCTAACAGGGCCCAACTGTACCAGTTACAACTGCATATATATTCTCTCCTTCCCCAAAAGAGGACAATCAAGGTCATGTCCAGCCACTGTATGCAGAATTGAGGTCCTGGCATTATTCTTCATAGACATCTCACCTCTCACCCTTTTGCCACAAAAGGTAATGGACAAAATTTCCAGGAATTAGGAAGTAGGTATCTTTGGGTGCCTTTATTTAGCCTACCACAAGTAGCTCCCTTAAACATGTGAAATGAAACAGGTGGAAGTAATTTTTATAATATATCTTATTAAACCCAATATATTCCAAATTGTACTAGTTCAAAATGTAATTAATGTTAAAAAATATAAGTGAGATAGTTTACACTCCTTTTTCCTATTAAGCCTTCAAAGTCCAGTGTGTATGTGCAGCTTCCCTGTTCTCTTTGCATCTGTGGAGAAGAGTCCTCAGGCTGGAGCGTGGCTGCACACACCATGGGTTGTGCTCCAGCAGAAGGATCCCACCTCCCCCCAGGACTCTCTCTTTGTCTAGGGGAAGGTAATTTTGCCCAGAAGAATAAACATCTTGGCCTGATGCCTGGATCTCTGAGCTTAGGAGCCAGCTGTTTAGGGAGGGTTGGAAAAGGCCAGCTGCCTGGTACCTGGAGACCTTGGACAGCCCTTGTCCTATGGGAAGTTGAGTTCAGGAGCAACCCCTTCCTCTGTGTGTGTGTGTGGTGGGGGTAGAAGGGATGGCCTGGAAGGACTGAGTCCTTCATTGTCCCACAGAGGAAAAGGTGATGTGAAGGTGGAAGCAGAGACTGGAGTGATGCTTCTCCAAGCCCAGGAATGCCAAGGATTGCCGGCCGCCACCGGAAGCCTAGATGGAGGCGTAGATTCTCCTTCAGTACCTCCTGAAGGAACCAACCCTGCTGACACCTTGATTTCAGACTTCTGGACTTCAGACCTATGAGAGAATAAATTTCTGTTGTTTTAAACTCCCCAGTCCATGGTTCTTTGTTACGGCAGGCACAGGAAAATGAATACACACCCAGAGCCTTTCACTGGGCAGGCCTGCTTGTCTGCACCACTGAGAATGGTGAAATCAGATTTTAGGTCTGACTCCCAAGTCAGTGCTTCCAGAAAATATACTCCTGGTCCTTCTGGCTTGACTATGTCCATGCAGAGTTTGAGCCAGGGTCACTGCCTGAAGTGGACTGAGATAGGGATTGCAAAGGAAGGCAGTCCCAAATAAGACAGAGGAAGGGCAGCAGGCAGCCAGGGGTGGGATCAGTGGCAGGTCAGGAATTGGGGCAACCGGGGTGTGGTCCACGGGGCCAAGGTAAAGACCGGTGCATCAAGGGAATTTCGTGTGGCCAGGCCTGTCTGAGGCAATGGCTGAGGCTGCTCACAGAGAGACTTGTTTTGGATGGAGATGAACTGCTAAATTGTTTGTTTTTTGGTGGAGTGCCCCACCCAAGAATGTTCCAGTCAAGTCTTGAAAGGCTTAGCCCCTCCAGAGAGTCTGGTTTCCCTGAGTCAGTGATTTTGTCTCCTTCTGTCTAAGAACCTTGCCAGTTTGTCTCCAAAAATTTGTTTTGCTTTTGGGTGGATGGGGACACAGGTAGCTCTGGGCCTAGACGGAGTCCTCTCAGCCTTCCAGTAACTTTCCAGTTCCTTCCCAGCCCTGGGGTCACAGGGCTGAACGTGACACTGACCCCATCCGCTCCGGTCACCCTGGTAGTCTGCACAGAGCTGGTGTCAGGAATGGTGTTGACTGATGGGCCTTATCTCAGGTGGCACAGCTGCCCACCAGGCCAGGGCAGTGTTTGCTGGAAGCAAAGAGAAGCATCTTGGCCTTGACCCAGGGTTTCCCACGGACCCTGTGAAGTGGCTTTAAAGCTTGTTTACCATGAATGTGTTTACTCTGCTTGAACTTCACCTTGGTGTGTCCTCACAGAAATCATAGCACAAAGCATAAAAAATATGTAGACCAGTAACAAGTTAGATTTGATTGAAATCTATTGTTTAAAAGTTTCCAGTGCAACTAATAGTGCCAGTTGTTTGGTTTGCTTTTCCAGGTGTATTTAAATTTGCGCAATCTCCAAAACAGCATAAAAAATGAAAGGTAAGATTATGTTTTCTGAACCAAAGATACAGTTTCAAGGTACTTCTCAAAATCAATGAGGGAGATGTAATTTGAACGCAGAAATATTTAAGTTTTAGGGGGTGTGATGGTTGGTTGTATGTGTCGGCTCAGCTAGGCTGGAGTACCCAGTTATTTAATCAAACACTAATCTAGGTGTTGCTGTGGAGGTATTTTGTAGATGTGGTTACCATCTATAATCATTGGACTTCTAGTGAAGGAGACTGCCCTTGCTAATGGGACTGGGCCTCATCCAGTCAGTAGAAGGTCTTAAGAGCAAAAACTGAGGTTTTCAGAGGAAGAAGCAATTCTGCCTCAAGAGTGCAACATCGCCTCTTGCCTGTGTTTCCAGCCTGCGGACTGCTCTGCCCTGCCCTGTGGATTTTGGACTAGCCAGCCCCCACAATCACATGAAGAGTCAACTCTGTAAAATAAATGTCTACACACACACACACACACACACACACACACACACACACACTATCCCATTGGTTTCGTTTCTCTGGAGACCCCTGACATGTACAGGTGGTATGTAAAAATGATAGAACACATTATTTGAATTAAGCCTGTCCAAAAAAAAATCAAGGAATTTAATGACTGTACTTTAAGACAATTTAGTACATGTACACATCTGGCAGAACCTAACTGTAACAAAAAGGAGGGCTAGCCAGTGACATCTTTTCTTGCCACAGTGACCCCCCTTTTGTTCCTTCGTGTTCTTGAGTCCACAGTGGAGAGGATTGTGCATGGCAGTAGGCAATCTGAAAAGGTGAGGGGCTAGGAGGAAAGGCAGATGTGTTAAGCCCACAGGCAAATAATAATTATTGATAACAATAAGAACCAGCACAGGCTCAGGTAATATTTTTCAATTACATACGCTTGGCACTTTACGTGGATTACCTCTTTCATTCATTCAATTATTCAACAGTTATTAAGGAGTCGAGCACTGTTCTAAGTAACATGGATGCAACAGGGAATGAAACAAAATCCCTGTTCTCCTGGAGCTTATGTTCTCGTAGGGAAACAGACACTAAGCAAATGCATATATAATATGAAGTAGATAAGAGCTAAGAAGAAAAATAAACCTGAGCAGGGGCATGGAGAGGGAGAAAGGGAGGCCAGGGAAGCTTCCCGGTTGAGTAGGTGACTGTCTGCTTTCCAGGTAGAGGAACAGCATGGCCCTGTGCCTGGGAAGGACTTGGCATCTTGAAGGGGAGAGTGAGGGGCAGGAGTGGTAGGGAGTGAGGTCGGGGTTAGGTAGGGATACGAATGAAATGGGGAAGCCATTGGAATTTATTGAGCAAGGACAGGTTCTAACATAGGTTTTAAAGGAATCACTCCTTCTCCTGAGAGGGGAAAAACCCGAAGTGGGGTAAGGGTGGAAACAGGAAGTCTAGTTAGGAGGCCGCTGTGATGACCTAGGAGGGAGATGGTGGTGGCTGAAGCTGGGAGCTAAGATCAAAGGAGGTGAGACGTGGTGGGTTCTGGGCATGCTCTGAAGTTGTATATGGCAGTATTTGCTGGGGGGTTTGAACGTGACTTGAGAGCAAGACAGGAGGCACGAGTGAATCTAGGGTTTGGTCTTGAGCTTGAACTAATGGTACCATTTACTGAGATGAGCAGCATGGAGGGGATCGGGTCTGGAGAGGGAGATCAAGTTTGGTGCAGACACGGCCGCCTGTGTGATGCTGATTGGACGTCAGGTGGAGAGGTCATAGAGAGTTGAGTGGATCAGCTCATCTGAGCTCAGACTGGAGATTCGGATTCAGGAGTCATCACCACCAGGAAAGGTGAAATGTCCCGACATGGGCCTGGATGCGAGCACCAAGGGACTGAGCAGTTAAGGGGCCCTGGGAAAGGGACCAACGCTGTGGGGACGGCAGGGAGGTTAGAGGAAAGCGGGGAGCGTGCTGGTTTTGAAGGTAAATGGAGAAAGTGACCAACTGTTCAAATGCGCTAACAAGTTGAGTGGGATGAAGACTGAGAAGTGACCGCGGCTAGCAACATCAGCTTTATCTCAGCACCTTGAGGGGCTATAAAGTGGGTAAGAGGCACAACTGCCACCTGCATTGGACAGATGAGGAAGCCAAGGCTCAGAGCGACTTCTGCCACCTGCACGAGCGCACACAGGAAGCCACGGAGCCAGGATGCAAACCCAGGCCGCCTGAGCCCGGAGGCTCCCTGGTCCGTGACCTGGGCTGCTCTTATTTATTTGTTTGTTTGTTTCTTTCTTTCTTTATTTTCAATTTTTAATACTTTTTAGAATTAAAAAAAAAATTTAGATTACATAAATGTTACATAAAAAATAGAGGGGATTCCTATATGCCCCACTCCCTACTCTTGAAACACACATTTCCCTTCCTATTTCCAGTTTATGAGTCCTGAGGCTTTGTACCTCCCCTCCCAGGTAAACAGCAAGAGGGGTCCGGAGAAAAAGCCTGTTTCCGTTCCATTTGGAGGGTAGCATTATTGCAGCACCTTCTCAGGGGGAGGATCATGCAAAAAGCATCTAAGAGAAGCCTTGAATCTTCAGTTTCAGCTTATGATTGCTTTCAACATTTCTTATGAGCATGAGGGGGTGGGGGGAAAAGGCTCAAAATAAAAACTGTTAATACAAAAAAAGCGGTGGGAGGCTTGCAGGCTTTTCTGACATATTGCAGGCTGCAAAACAGATTTGTGGGTGAAATCTAAGCTCTTTGTTCTTTTTCATCTCCTCCCTTTATGCTTAAAGCACATTAACGAGAAGCTAATTAGGATGCTATAGGAATAGCATAAATAATCTTCATCCCTAAGTAATGTTATCTACTCCCTGCAAAATATTTGGCATGAAAAGCCATTTCCTTTTCTTGAGGCAAAAAAGGAGCTAATGCACAGTCCTACTTTATATATTATTTTCTGATTGCATATTCTTAAAATTTCTCAATACTCGGAATGTCTTCTGAGTTCTGGGTTTCCAGATCTGGAGCCAAATGGACTTAGAGTAAGCAGATTTTATATGTTCTTGGTGCCAATGCAGTTTTTAGATGATAGTTACAAAATGAAAGATTCCTAATTTTAATGTGTACTAGTTTCTTAAGATCTGCCATAACAAATTGCTACAAACAGGGTGACCTGAAAGAACAGAGATTTATTCTCTGCCAGTTCAGGAAGCCAGAAGTCCAAGTCAAGGTGTCCGCAGGGCTGCACTCCCTCCAGGAGCTCAGCAGGAGGATCCTGCCTTGTCTCCTTCAGCTTCTGGAGCCTCCAGGCTCTCCCGCTTGTGAAAGCTTCACTACCGTCTCTGCCTCTTCCTCACTTGGCCTTCACCCCATCTGTCTCTGTCTCTCAAACCTCCTGCTGCCTTCCTCTTGTAAGGATGCTGTCATTGGATTTAGGGTCCACCTAAATGATCTCATCTCAAGATCCTTAATGTAAGGTAATTACATCTGCACAGATGGTTTTTCCATAAAAGGTCACATTCACGTGTTCTGGATGTTAGGACATGGACATACCTTTTCTGGGGCCACCTTTCAAATCACTATGCAGCGTGATATGCTGAAGTGTGAAGGAATTAGAGGCCTGGGGCATGTCCTCCTTCTGAGGTTCACACTGCTGCTAGTGTTTATGGACAACACCATACTCAAGAGAACATAAATGCATGTGAGTAATTTACAGAAACACACGAGAGGTAGAGGACAAGACAGCTCATTTTGTGATTTCTCTGTTGCAGGTGTCTAAGTCCCAGGGTTTAAGTTAATCCAAGTCAACGTGAAGGATTTTGACTGTGCTCATTTTCAGTTCA
>JAQZBX010048035.1:0-10395 GCA_029593785.1 Cabassous unicinctus | reverse complement strand
TAGCCAATGTCTTCTCTTTAAATCTGTGGTTAAACACACCAAATTCAGCAATTCAAGCTTGCCTAAATGGCACATTTTGTGGAGCTAGGATCCCCCAGCCTGCCTTTTGGCTTTAAAATAAGACCCTGCCGGTCCTGATCTCATCTTTGCAAACGCATGGCACTGGGAGACAGAGACCATGTGCTATAACAACTCTTTACAAAGCTTCTATTCATGGGCTCCACAGCAGTGCAATCGTAGATTTTCAATTTCATTCAACTGAGTGCGGAAGGCTCCACTATGAGGGTGGGTTGCTAAATGCTTCAGCTGGGAAAAGGACCCAGAATAAAAAGTCAGCTTTACAGTTTGTACTTTCATTAGGAGAAATGAAAGGGATTTCCCTCATTCAGACTCTAATTTTACAGTAGAGAACAAATCTAGGAAATTAGCCAAGGGCCCTGAGTAATTGTCCTCTTTCCAGATCATACCAGCACCCGCAGTCTATTTTTTTGTTGGAGTGGTTGCGAGGTTAAGTGCTGAGAGAACAGCTAAGTAGCACATAGGGTTAAACTTACACAAAAGGAAACAAAGTTGGTTCCTCAACAATCCTGCTAAATCAGACTTGTTTTCTCCTTTCCTTGAATACATAACTTGTTTGTGCTCACCTTCAAGCCTTTCCTTACCTTAGGCCATTTCTTCAAGTCTACTCATTCTTCAGGGTCTAGTTAAATATTAACAATAGCGAACACTTATCTAGGGGGCAGCATACTCAGTGCTTAACATGCATTCTCATTTCACTTCTCACAACTCTATGAGGGAGATGATACTAGACGTGCAGAGGTGAATCATGTGGCCAAAGTCCCAGTGAGGCAATGTGGAGCTGGGATTTGCCTTTAGGTCTTCCGAGTCCCAGAATCTGGGACTCCAGTGTAGCTCCTATCACTACACACTATACAACCTCACCCAACCCCAACGTGCGATCTCCACCCTGACCACAACTCTCCCTGGGCAGACCATCTATTTTCAGTAGCTGTGTTGGTCTTGCTGCCCCAACTGGGAGCCAAGACCTGGGCAAAAAGGGACTGGCATACAGGAGGTACTAAGTGTGTTTCCCATTACCAACCGGAATTGGAGTGCCTGCTCCCCTTTCACTCCAAATAAATAATAGATTGCTTTGTCATGTCAATAAAAATCAAAGGGGGAAGAGGATGTGGCTCAAGCAATTGGGCTTCCATCTACCATATAGGAGGTCCAGGGTTCGATTCCCGGGACCTCCTGGTGAAGGCAAGCAGGCCTGCGCAGGAGTGCTGGCCCGCAGAGAGAGCTGGAGCAGCAAGATGACGCAACAAAAAGACACAGAGGAGAGACAATAAGAGACGCAGCAGACCAGGGAGCTGAAGTGGTGCAAGAGATTGAGTGCCTCTCTCCCACTCCGGAAGGTCCCCGGATTGGCTCCTGGTGCCGCCTAAAGAGAAGACAAGCAAACACAGAAGAACACACAGCGAATGGACAAAGAGAGCAGACATTGAGCGCAAAACATCGAGGGGGGGGGGAGAAATAAAAATTTAAAAAAAGTATATAAAAAAAAATAAATAAAAATCAAAGGCCAGATCCCCACATATGGGCTGGCTTAGCATTCTCTGCTCACTGCTCCTTTCCCCCCATTATATCTTGCTTTTCCAGTAAAACAAGTGTCAGTCTGTGTTCTTAAAGGCAGCGATTTTAATAGGAGGTCTGCTCCAATAGTGAAGAGAATTAGGCTTTGCTTATCTCTGCACTGGGATGACAAAGCAGCTACACTCCTTTCAAAGCCATATTTTCCAAGGCAGGGAAAAACTATTTCACCTTTTACTCACTCTTTCCAAAGGAAACTCCTAAATTGACTTCTGGCACGCTATTGCTCTTGGGCCAGAAGTATCATTTATATTTGACTTGAAGAGGTGTGGCCCATTTAACTAAAGATAGACAGCGAGTCGATCCTTCTTGCATGCTGACCCAGCAATCCGGTGCAAGGAAGTTCTAGGTGAGGAAGTGCTCATTACCAGCAGGAACGCAGCTGTCTCAGGGGCCCAGCGTAACCAGCGTATTTTCTGCTGAATCTACAGTGTGCGTTCTTTAGAGCATGGCTTGTTTGGAAACGTGTTTTGAAAGTATTATTTTCAACAAGTATTAAATATGTAGTCAGAAGTCAGAAAAACAGTTATAATTCACAGCATGCTATTATTATGCCACCTTCCTAATTCCCAGGTGTGCAAACACCCCCACAAATTAGAAGACTGTCAGTATTTAGATAAGCTGTTCTGGCAACAGTCTTTTCTAAAGTGGAGGAGGAAGAGAAGAAAGTCAAATTTTTCAAAATGTTTGGATTCCAATAACATTAAACAGGATAGCTTTGGGAAAACACTGGGAAGCAAATAGGCCACTTTCTGGCTTCCTAAATAAGGAGTGTTTTTGATGGGTCTACCCCTTACCAAGCTTTGCAGGACAAAATCTGAATGCAGATGAAGGACTCCAAGTGAAAAACAAACAAACAAACAAACTTAAACAAAAAAACAAACCCAGGGGAAATCAAACAGGAGAAGAAGAATGCCTACGATAATTATTAATATTCAGCACAGAATGGGGTGGGGGTGGGGTGGCAGACAAGAGGACAATGTCCTGCCCTTTCAGACACTTAATAGGTAAAAAAAAATTGTGGATGCCCCTGGGCAATGGTGAGAGAGAAGTAAAAACTCTGTATGCGATCAAGGAACACAAAGTGGATCCATTTTCCTTAGGTGGGCCCAGGCACTATGGATTCCTCCATCTCCAAGGGCTCTCCTGACCAATAAGGGCTGCAGAGTTGGCCTCCATATCATGTACTACAACATAATTAGCTCTCAAGACAGCCTGAACTCTAGATCCTTCTGATTTAACATGTCTTGTAATTACATAAGTTTTGGGCAACCTTTCTTTCAAGTGTCCCTGAAATACTTTTAGACAAGTGACTTACATTCTCTGCTGTTTCATGGTAGGGAGAGGAGCAAAAGCTCTTTAATGCCGAGAAATCATTCTGTATATCACAATGCTGGGTCAGGGTTATTATATAACACAGTTCAGTTGTGGTGTCTTACCAAGATGTATTCGAAAAACAAAGAGTATTTCTCCCTACTCTGGGGGAAAAAAGCAAAAGAGGAAGTTGGGAAATGCTTTTTTTCTATCTCCAAGCCTAAGTCCAAGGGGACAGGGTATTACTTACAGAGCTCTGCCCTGCAAACTATAATTCTATGCCAAGATGGAACAGACATCATCTGCTACTGCATTGGGGGTTGTTTCCTCTATACCTGACAGAGCAGACCTGACATTTATATTGTATGCAGTTTACTTTTCTTTCCCTTTCCCTTCCCTCCCCCACTGTGGTCCCTAAATAAAATCTGCAGCTCTTGCTCATAGCAGTAGTGACTCACTTAAAGACCAACTAACAGAGATGGACGGTGCTCCAATTTCATGATTATGAGACAGGTTTATAACTCAAAGTGGCAAGATGCTTATTTTTCATTTATGTGATGATTTGGGTGTGCAAATGAAATAATCACCCAATTTTTCACTAATCTAAAATACAGCAGCCTTTATAGATCACTTTACTCCCTTTATAAACTTCAAGGGGAAGAAGGAGCATTTAAGAGATGAATGGATGAGACGTAGAGACAGAGGCATGCAATTTTGGATTTTGGTATTTAAGTACAGGAAAAGCAAATCTATCGTCTGGCTTGGCCACCTGTTAGGACACTGACACATTCCATACTATCTGCTCATTTTGATATTTAATTAACTATTTCTTTGGACAAAGATGACTCAAGCTATCTATCCCAGGTCCTAACTACTTGAGAGGTGCAAATAATACCTATCTGAGACACTAACTTTTTTATGCTAAGTTAAATAAAGAGTAAATTAACATAAACACACACAAACAAAGCAGCTTTTTTTTTTTTTAACCAGAATAAGCTGTCTCTGAAAATCATCAACACCAATCATTTACTTCTTACTGAGACACTGTGCAAGCCACAACTATGATTCATCCCCAAATTGGTGTCTTACCTTAGTGTTCCTCCTCAGACTGCGAAGAATATTCCTTCTCCTTGGGTCTTCATCTGTTTCATATGGAATGACAGTATTGTCCCCTTTATAACCTTGGGATGCCTGATCCTCCTCTTTCTTTCGAATGGGCCCTAATTCATCATCACTCCCCACACTGAAGCTGGTTCGATAACTAGCAAATCTTCCCAGCCGGGTGCATCTCGTCCTGTACAGCACTGGCTTGCTCACAATGGATACCTTGCGGCCTCGCTCTAGAGAGCTGGTGTCCATCTCGCTGTCGGAACCATTCCCACTGCCATTGGACTGGGCTTTGTTGATATTCCGAATGGTGATGATTTTGCCTTGGGTGCTGTCATGGGGCACCGAGTATATGTTTTCTTCTTCATTCCTTGGCTTGACCACAGCATCCATGGGTTCAGCGTAATCAGAAGGATCAAACCCATCTGGAGGCAGCCAGGTGCTAGAAGACACAGACTTCCTCTGTCCATCTCTATGACCTTGGTCTAAATAAGACAAATCACCCTTGGTGATTTCAAAGTGGACAGGAGGCTTTGGTTTGACTGGAGGAGGTACTTTGTTGTTCAGTTTACTCTCAAAATTACTCATGATGAAAGACAGCCCATCATTTCCCTCCAGTTCCATAGATAGCTTAGAATGGTCTTTGGACAGAGAGGGCAGTGATGTGTCTTCTCGAAACAGGCTATAAGATGGGGGCTCGATATCCTCTTCTGAATCCTGCAGGTTTGAATTGCAGAGCGGTGATCCTGCCCGAGGAGAGTTAAACACCTCTTCTGTGGTGCTACAGGCTTCAGCAGCATTATCATACATATGAGTAGCCTCGATTATGTTCTTTTTCTCCACCACATCTTTAAAAAAAGGGTGAAAGATCTCAAGTTTATGTTGGGGTTGACTACAGGGGATGCTTGTGAACCTTCCGTCAATTTCTTGAGCAATCTCCTCCCCCTCAGTCAGCTGTTCCCGACTTAAATCATTGTCCAGGACATCTATAGCACCACCAGTGAGTGCTACAAGCTGAATGGGGATAATATCCTGCACTTCACAAAGAAAGGCACGTAACATAGCCAAGGAGGCCTTACGTTTGGCTGAATAAAAAACAATGTACCCATGAACCAACCGGCTTTTTCTGATACTAAACGAGGCATGGTATGAGACAATAGACAGTTCGATGCGCTTCTTGTGTAGTCCGATTGGTAGTTCAAGTAAAACAGAGTTGTTGCTTCCGCAATGGGAAGACTTACAGGTATGGGACTGAAGAATAGGAAAAAGTATGTCATCTGCACTAAAAGGATCTCCACACATCAGACACATAACTATTCGCAGATCAACATCAGCCAAATCTTTGATGCTAGCGGTAGAACCAACCAGGTTTAAGTTACGCTTCGAGTCCAGGAGTCCTTTCAAAACTTGACTAATTTGCTTTTCATTAATGTTGCGCCCATAACCAATGCCAGCAGAAGCAGGGTCAAGAAAGACACACTGAAGCTTGCTAGAAATCTGCTGACCTTGTTGTATTAAGCTATGCAGGGTCTCTCCACTGGTGTCTCCTCTCTTGTTAACCAAAATTAATGTCAGGGGAAGATGGACCAAATGATTATCTCGCCTGCCAAGTGTCGACTCTCTACTCTTCTCTATACTCTCCACTACATATGAAAGAGATTCCTTTGAATTGTAAAGGCAGAGACAGCCGTGGGGCTGAAATGTTGGAGTCTGGAAAGAGTTCACAGGAAGCCTAACATTACCCTCTATTGGCCTCAGGGAAAGCTCATACATTTTACCATCTATCACATACTTGTCATCATTTGTACAAAGAGCTCGAATTTCATTGGCTAACTCTCGGGCAAGGCCATCTTTGCCCAAAATAACCAAGTTGATTCTATCAATATTGGGGTCAGAGAGTGAATTTTTCTGATTCCGGTCAGATGGTCGGATAAAACGTGAACTAACCAAGTGCTCAATCTTAGCATCCACACAAGCTGGGCAGCTGGGGCATGTTTCCTTTGTCGGGTGGTATACAAAGTGGATGTGCTTCAGAATAAGGGCGTCACGCTCTGCCTGGAGCTTCTGTAATGCTTTAAATCGCTGTTCTTCCCCCAGAACATCCTGAATGACACCCATCTTCTCCTTGCTGGGCTTAGCATCCAGCTCCAGCTCATAAAACAATTCTGAATATTCCAAGAGCAGCTCCTGAAATTCTTCCTTTGCTCTGTCTATAATCTGCTTTTGGTGTTTGCCATAAATATCCATATATACAGATTCTTCCAGCCATTGGTAGAAATCTTCATTCATAATAAAACTACGGGCCTCTTCCCAAGGTTTGCCAGGAGTGATGAACGGAGAGGTCTCCAGGTTTTCTTTAAACGACCTTCTCATCTCCGCTCTTTTCCTCTCATTCCTCAGCTTTTCTAAGTGGGTCTCGTACAGCTGCTCTGCAGGGACGGTATCCATTAAGTCAAAGGGAATCCGCTCGTTTTCCATGTTATCAATGTGGCTGGTGGCATCCCAAGGCGTCTCTTCAAGCACAACAAACCACTTTAAGAATTCTGGCTTGGTTTCCAAGAGCTTTTTGGCTTTTATGCAGCTTAGGTGGTCTATTTCATCTAGATTTGTTATTAGAGCTTCAAAAGCTAAGGGCAAGGCTGCCAGGTACAGCTTTCGCCGGCGCTCAATATGCTCATGCTTGAGGCGGTGGATGTGCTGTAGGAAGAGCTTTTTGGCTTTCTGAGTCCCTTCCAGGTAGACATAGTCCTGGTACTCTGGAGAGGTCTGCATCTTTCGGCTGACACTCAGCCAATTCTCGTTGTGGTTTTTCACAATGCGACTCACCAGCCACTCATACTTGTCTTTTGCTGTAGCTATCTGCTGACTCTGCTGCTTCAGCGCTTCAAAATAAGGAATGATTTTAGTCTTTCCCCGACTCTTATCAATGAGTTGCACTAAGGTGCTGAAAGCCAAGTCCACATTTACATTGGATCTTGCTGAGGTCTCCACAACCTGGAGGTTCTTTTTGCTTAAGGCAAATGTATGTGCATCTCTAATGTACCGCTCAACACCCTCATCACACTTAGTTAGGACCACCACTATGGGTTTTTTTGTTTTTGCAAGCTGATTGTAGAGATTAGAGACAAACTTGAGCTGGTCATCAAAGTTCCTATTCATGCCCCTACTGACATCAATACCAAGAAGAAAACCATCAATAAGGAGCTTTCCATCTGGCATTTGTTTCTGTTCAAAGTCCTGCTCCAGTCCCAGCTGGTCAGTGCAAAAGTACATGAGTTTTTCAGCTGATGCAAGCTTGGTTGCAGCAGCTCTCTTAATATAGGGCTGCAGAGCTGTGCTACGATGAGGTTGAAAAGTCTGATCATCGATAAATTCAGTCTGCTCCACAATGTGCATTTTACATTCCACACAATCCTCCAGGGAACGGCTAACTTCTCCCCAGTAGAGAAAGTGGTCATTATTGACCACTCGCCCACCAAAGTCACTGGTGCTAAGGACAGAGGTATGGTCCAAATGAAATTCATCAGCACTAGGGCGCACAAAGCGGTTGCACAGACAAGACTTCCCAATGCCGCACTGGCCCTTCTCTTTCTCTGTCCCAGACAATCCCACCACACTGATGTTGTAGGTGGGAATGCGGACATCTTGCTTTCTTGCCATCATCATCGTCGATACATCCTGCCACAATCAACCACTTCCGAGATCAGATTAGTGTTTTCTAGTAGACCTGATGGCTTCCCAACATTATCAGTGTGAGCCGACTGCCCATGCAGCAAAGGTGCCAGGTCCCATAGTACTTGTACAAGATCAGTTTTCGCTGCCTCTCATCATCAAGAGCCAACATTTCTTCCTAGATGGGGAGAAAAAAGAAAACTCATCAGCATAATAATTTTGGAATTCAATTTTAATCAATAAACTATAACAAAAATCTATTTTTAAGGAGGTACCAGGAATTGAATCCAGGACCTTGGACCTTGTACGTGGGAAGCAGGCGCTCAATCAGAGCTATTATCTGCTCCCCAATGACAGTTGGTTTTTTGTTTGTTTGTTTGTTGTTGTTGCTTTAGGAGGTACTGGTGATCGAACCTGGGACCTTGTACATGGGAAGCAAGTGCTCAACCACTTGAGCTACATCCATTCCCCCCAAAATTTTTTTATTCAACAAATATTTTGTAAACATATAACTTGCCAGGGCTTATGCTAGGTAGATATAGCAGCAATAGCTGTACACCCAATGTTGAGTGCATCATTATTCACAATAGCCAAAAGGCAGAAACAACACAGGTGTCCATTGACAGATGAATGGATAAACAAAATGTGGTAGAGTCACACAATGGAATACTATTCAGCCATAAAAAAGAATGGAGTTCTACTGCATGCTACTACGTGGGGGACCCTGAAGACATGTTGAGTGAATTAAGTCAGACACAAAAGGACAAATATTGTATGATTCCACTTATATGAAATATCCAGAAAAAGCAAAGTCATAGAAACAAAGCAGATTAGAGGTTACCAGTGGTCAGGGGAAGAGAGAAATGGGGAGTTAATTGTTTAACATGTATAGAGTTTCTGTTTGGGATGATCACACACACAAAAAGGCAGCGAATTAGACTGACTGCTATGAACCCTCAGAGAGTTACAATTTAATGGAGGAAGACACCTAAGTAAGTAGTGTGCTAAATGCTAAAATAAGGATGTGAAGGTTCTTTGGGAAGATGACTGATTCCAGGGCTAGAGAAGGGCAAGTACAAGATGAGCCTGGAATATCTTGTGCAAAGGAAGGAAATGCTAAAAAAATGATAGGCATCTCAAAAGGACATAGGAGCCAGCTCAAAGGAGCTCCCACTGGCTAAATCTAAGACAATTTCAACACCAAAATAATTAAGCACAGTAATGAATTATAGTCTGTTGAAAAAATAGGAACTTGAGGTCATAAAACTTGATCAGGCAAGAATCATAAGTGGATGCTAAATCGGGGGGGTGGGGGGTGGATTTTGATGAGGAATAGGATAGTTGCACAGAACCCAAGTGTCTTCCAATAGACCACTTATTAGTTGCAAGGAAGGGAGAAAAAAACACCCCAGTTATTACACACTGGAGAAATTGGCAATCGATCTGGCAATCAAAATTAGCACCTCCAATGAGGGCTAGAAGGATATTGTGTGTCTCCAGATGTGATACTGAGGAGGACACAACATCACTGCACAGTGTTATAGCCTAGAATGCATAACTTCAATCTAATCACAAGGAAACATCCAATGCAAAATTAGGAACATTCTATTAAAAAGAAAACATATAATGTGTTTGTGGTGATGAATGCACAACATTATGATCATACTAAAAGCCACTGATTATACACTTTGGATAGATCATATGGTATGTGAATGTATCTCAATAAAACTGCTTAATAAATAAAGAATTGTACAAGAATAGCCAAAAATGGCAGATATATACAGCAGGGGAAACAGAGATTGAGAGGTGAAGAATTTTCTTGTTTGTCTGTGTAGCAGTTTGGCAGTTTGAAATAGTTATGAATTCCAAAATTAGATATTGGATTATGCTTGTAAACTGGTCTGTTCATCTGGGCATGATTAAGTTATAATTAGGGCTTTGACTGGGCCATGTCAGTAAGGCATTGAGCCCCCACCCCACCCCACCCCACCCCCGCCCCTTGGTGGGTGGGGTCTCAAAGATAAAAGACACGGCAAAGGACAGAGTTGGGGTTTTGATGTTGGAGTTCTGATGCTGAGATTTAATGCTGGAGCCCCAGGAAGTGAAAACACAGAGAAGCTTGGTCGTGAGGAAAGAGAGAAGGCCCAGGGAAGAGAAACAAGCTGTTTGCCTGATAGTCTACAGCTGGGCTTGTGGTGAGAGGCAAAGCCTAGAGAGCCTCATAGTCTACAGCTGACCTTGTGGAGATATCAGAGGAGCAGAACCCGGAGACAAGCAAGCCCTGGGAAGAGAGGAACCCAAGAAGCCTGAACCCTGGCAAACACCTGCAGCTGTCTTGCTCCAACATGTGGCAACAGACTTTGGTGAGGGAAGAAACTTATGCTTTATGGCCTGATAACTGTAAGCGTCTACCCCAAATAAATACCCTTTATAAAGACCAACCGATTAATGGTATTTTGCATCAGCACCCCTTTGGCTGACTAATATAGACTGTTTATTATTATTATTAGTGAAATAATGAAAATGCTCCCTAACAAGGATTGAAAAGATGAATGCACAACTATGTGATTATACCAAATTCCACTGATTGTACACTTTGGATGAATTGTATGCTTTGTTAATATGTATCAATAAAACTGATTTGCTTAA
>JAQZBX010048034.1:0-14873 GCA_029593785.1 Cabassous unicinctus | reverse complement strand
ATAAATAAATAAATAAATCTTTAAAAAAAATAAAAATAAAAATAATAAGTAAACTAAACCATTGTGCTTCCATCACTTTCTCCCCACTCCCAGCTGGCGTGACTGTTGTCACTTCCCATCCAGCAGACCCTTAGTTCCAAGTTTAACAACCGACGCTTTGGCTGCCTCTTACTGAATGAAACACTTGCTTTGATATTAAAGTTTTCCACTCAAAGGAAACATCCTATAATGAGCACCAAACAAAAAGGACCCTATTATGCTGTTCTGCTGTTCTACTGATCTGTGATTTGGAGTCATTTCCTTAACCATAAAAGAGATAGGGATAGTAATGTTTTCCTACTTCCCAGGGACTATATGATACATGAAGGAAAAAACAAACAGAAGTGCCACATTACAATACCCTATGTGTTCTGGAAGGGGGTGTGATAATACAAACAATATAAATGTAGCCACCTCTCAATTATCCAGGATAGATGATTGGCAGAGGCTCATCCCAGCTCATTGCATGAAGTACACATCTTTAACATGTGAACAGAGTTTAATGATATGCTACCTGTCTGCCCATTTTTTAGCTAAGGCACCAGCACAGTAATGTGACCAAAGATCTCAGTGCCTGCAAGGTGCAGAGCGAGAAACAGAGCCCAGCTTTCCAGCAGTCCATGTTCAGGTTCTTTTCAGAAGGCCAGTGAAGCCTCTGGCTAAGTAAACACATGCATTGTTGATATTCGATCTCACTCAATTTAAGTTTCATGTACTTTAACCACCGTGAAGCTACCTGCTGGTTCCCAGGAAGGTCTGAATGATGATAGCCTGGGATAATGCTCTGTTATTCTCTGAAGGCTCAAAGTCAGGGGGAGGGAAGAGTGAGCCATGATTAGGATAGAGTCTATCTATTCTTATCTAGTGAAACCAGATCATTTTATTACTTCTCCTAAGACAAGTCTTTACAACGTAAACTCATTACTTTGCTTAAAATGGATTCATAGGACATTTGGCCTACTCATATTCCAAAGAAACTAAACAACACCTTCCAACATCAAATATATGACGTTTTGGATTATTGATTGCAGATTGTTAGTTACCCCTGGGTTCCTCTTTCCATGTGGATAATCAAAACGGGCCATTGCAGCCAAAGAGGACCATTTCATTTGATATTATGTACAGTAAAAAAAACCCCGCCATGGTGCAGTTAAGTGTGATATAAAGGCAGGGGGTTGGGTCACAGCATTTTCCAGAGTTACGACTGGATTTGGGGGCAGGAGCCTTTCATCTGCGTGGTCCATACACTCTTGGGGCCAAGTGCAATTTGGCGCCACCTGGTGGCTGTTGTCAGCTCTGCTGAGACATCAGTAGGGATCATTCTGGGTACCATGATCAGCGGGCAACTCCAGGAGAGCATTAGTAAAACTAGTAAATCTACTAGGGTTAGACTGGACAAGGAAGAATAATGGGAACAAGGTTTCCCCAACAGGCTGGCCAAACCCCAACTCACAAAGGAGATAAGAATTTGAATTTGCCTCACTTTGGAGCCCTTTGCCAAGGTGTCATTTTAAAGGGGCTTCATGATGAGGTTTTTTTTTTTTTTTAAAGTATAGCAACTAAGCGTTGTTGATGGTTTACAGTATAGTTTACAATTTAGACTGTACAGTTTATGATGAGGTTTTACTGCAGTGTGAGGCTGGGCATGATTCTGCTGGAGTCCTACTCAAAGAAACATAGTCCAGTCATCAAGTAGGAATTTTCTAACAATTCAGATCTTTAAGACTGCTTCTTGATGGACAGGAAAGCAGATCCAAATTACAACTCCCAGTTCTCACAATTCTCCTCCTTCATTCTCCAATTCTTTTGTCCCTGGAAGCTGTTTCAGAAGCTCATAAAACTAACCACGACCACCCCCATTTTTTTTTTTTTTCCCCAGCAACACTCTTTCCTAGCTTTGCAGGATTAGCCCTAAATTCTTTCTTCTCTCCTCCCTCTCCTAAGGGTAATTTAAAAAATTCTACCGTGGTGATTCTGCACCCCCAAATAATTCATTATCTACTGACGAGGTCCCAGGGCTGGAAGGCATGTGGTAGAGCGAGGTCCAAAGAGGGTGAAACATAAGTTAATAAATCTTGTCTGGGCAAAACAGAAAGAGAAAGTGCATGGCTTATATATAAGTGAAACACCTAATTTCAGGGTAACAGTCTCAAAAAGATTGATTTACAAATGAAAGTACTCCTTTTATTTAAGTAGAACTTGAAGAAGAGGAGTTATTAGGCTTTTAATCATTATTGCTGCTTTTCTTTTGTCCTGATATATTTGACTGTTTCAAATAAAATGATTTTTCCCCCTTCTCTGGGTCCTGGTATACCACCCAGGTAAAAGTTGGACCCATCCATTTATGAGGGGAAAGCTATCAGCTGAAAGGACTCATCCATTTACAAGAAAAGTCCGTAGGAATAGTGTGCCAGATTTCAGCTGCGACATTTTCATTCAGCTCATTCTGTAGAGAGCAGGACTAGAGGCTGGTTTTTAAAGAAAACAAATGAGAACAAATTCCAGTCATTTCAGCTTCCAGCTATTTACTATTGTCTATATTTTCATAAGGAGATAATACTACCAGTGTTGCAAGTCTCAAGGAAGCCGGTGCCAGGAATTATTTTATTCTGTAGTGGTGGAGGTTTTCTGGAAAAATCTCTAGACTCTCTTATCCCTCTGGTTTTCCTTTGTGGTCAAGAACACACATCTGTCACAGAATAGATGTGGGATCACACCCACTTTTGGTATATTCTTTTTTTTTCTCTCTCTCTCTTCATTTTTTTATTTTTAAAAGATACTTAGATTACATAAATGTCACAGAGAATATATAGGGGACTCCCATAGGCCCTGCTCCCCACACCTCCCACATCCTCCCACATTAGCAACATCTTTCATTAATGTGGTACATTCATTGCAATTGATTAACACATTTTGGAGCATTGCCACTAAGCATGGATTATAGTTTACATTGTAGTTTACACTCTCTCCCACCCAATTCTGTAGGTTATGGCAAGATATATAATGGCCTGTATCTGTCATTGCAATGTCATTCAGGACAATTCCCAGGTCCTGAAAATGCCCCTGTATTATACCTGTTTTTCCCTCTCTCTACCATCAGAAGCTCCAGTGGCCACTGCCTCCACATCAATGATATAAATTCTTCCATTGCTAGAATCACAATAAGTCTACAGTAGAATACCAGTAAGTCTACTCTAGTCCATAGTTCATTCCCCAATCCTGAGGATTCTGGGATGGTGATGCCCTCTCCACCTTTAATTGCGAGGGGGGCGGATATCTTCTTAATAATTTATTACTGCCTAAGCTAATGGGCCACACACTGTATAGCCACGTTGAGGAATTATTTAGCATTTCCTGGTTACTGAATTTAACAAATGCTTTCAAATATGAAAGAACACGCCCAGAAGGAACTATAAATAAAAACAGGACAACAAAAGAATTCCAAACTTATATGTATACAGTTATACAGTAGTCAAACAACAGCTCTTTGATATTAACATGTTATCCAAGGTTGTGTTATTGACCACAAAACAAGCTGTGATTTGATCAACCTTCATAAGTGACAGGTTTCCAAACAGAGCGCCTGGTGAGAGCAATCTTGGATTTACTTTGAGTTGTATCAGAGGGTCTGATAGATCAGCAGAGACAGAAGGGGGCTGTCCAGATGTTGCTGAAAGCAAAGATCTCCTGATTTGGGAACTTTGGCCCAGCTGAACAACAGTTTAACAAGCCCTCAAAAGGAATTGCTTTATTTAAAAGATTTTAAAAATCTAATGGGATTAACAGTGGTGTGCTGAAACTGGCTCCTATAGTGTGCATCTCTTCCCAATTCCATGTCCAGTGACATTTCATTGATTGCTAGAATTGGCCTTGGTGAGAGTATGTATACCATAGAAATTGGCAAATGCTGTTAATCAGTAGAGTTTCCCTTGGAGAGCTGGTTGTTAACCATTTCCAGCACACCATGGTGTTATTCAAAATGTGGTTGCCAAAAGGTGGCTGATCACAAACTATTTGATACAGCGCATGGGGAAATATGCTATGAAAATTGATGGTAAGCTTTTAGAAACTGTTATAGCAATTTTACTGAGTATTTTTTAAGTTCTGATGAATCTAAAAAAAAAAAAAGTGCGCTTTTTTGTATTTTTTTCCAATTTCCACTTTCTAGTAATTTATTTTTACTGCATTTTACCAGAGTATTACTCTGTGACAGACTGGACATTCAAAAAAATTAATAAAACCAAACAGGTCCTTTACCAGAGATAGTTTGAGAAGCATTGGCATATGGTGGTGATGGTAGCACAACACTGTGAATATAATTAACACCTGAATTATATATTTGTGGTTTAAAGGGTAAATTTTAGGTTGAATATACATTACTAGAATAAAAAAGAAAAAAGCACAAACAAAAAATCCCAGAGACCTGAACACAGTGAACCCTAACACAAACTACTGATTATAATTAATACAATTACAAAAATGTTCTTTCATCACTTGTAACAAATATACCACACTAATGCAAGGTGTCAATAATACAGTGTATTTTATACATAATTTTTCTGTAAACCCACAACTTCTCTGAAAGAAAGAAAAAAAAAAAGAAACAGGGGAGAGGTAGTGTAAAAGAGTTTAAGATGGGAAGCGGCTGTGCTCAATTGGTTGGGCTCCCGTTTACCATATGGGAAGCCCCGGGTTCAATTCCCGGGACCTTCTGGTGAAGGCAAGCCGGCCACAAGCTGACGTCTCACGCTGCGTGGTGAGCTAATGGCCTGTGCGGTGCTGTGAGCTGGAGCAGGAAGATGATGCAACAAAGAGACAAGCAGACACAGAAAAACGCAAAGCAAATGGACACAGTGAGCACAAGCAGCACAAGAATGTGATAAATAAATAAATAATAAATCTTTAAAAAAAAGTTTAAGAACTTAGAAAGGTAAATTGAAACCACGGGCTACTTTAGAGAGCAAAATGATGTAAAGAGGCCAAAGGAAAAAAAGGAATGTGGAAGGATCAAAATTTGGGACATAAGGAGACTGCCGCACAGACATAGGCTGGGAAAGACTGAACTCCCAGTGCTAATGGCAGCTACATTCCCCATTTCTAACAAGGCATGAGTGGAAGCATGGCATCTGAGCAAAGGAAGACATCACTGCTCTGCATCTCATTCCCACATGCATGTTTAAGAGGCAATTGAAGGTGGATGAAGACTATGGTTAATAGTATAAGAATGCTCTTCCTTTACAAAGTGGTAAGTATATGGTGATACATGGGAAAATTACAACTCATGGAACTGATGGCTTATGGTTAACAGTAATATTGTAATATTTTTACAGCAATGGCAAAGAAGATAGCAATTCTAAGGGACAACTTTAGGGAAGTAGAAGGGGTTATGGGATTTTTCCTTTTGGAGTAATGAAAACATTCCAAAATTGACTGAGTTATGACAGCACAACTCTGTGATCAAAATGATAGCCAAAAGAGTGTACACTTTGAATGAGCTGTACAAAGCATGGGACTGTTTAATACAATGAATCCTGTGGTGGAAGATGGACTGTGATAAACAGAACAAAAATGAGAACTTCTCTCGTGAACTATAACAAGTATATAATACTAATACAGGGTATCATTAACCAGCAGGTTGGGGGAAAAATACACCAAATGTAAGATATGGGCTTTAGAGAGCAGTAATATTTTGATGATGCTCTTGCATAGTTTGTAACAAATGTTTCACAACAATGCAAGGTGTTGGTGGAGGGGTGATGTATGGGAGCCCTGTATAATGATACGCATGTTTGTTCTGTAAGTTCACAATTTTTACTATACACTTATTGTTTATGGATGTTCATGTATGAATGATAAACTTCAATTTTAAAAAGTTAAAAAAAAAAAAAAAAAGAAGAAATTGCACGGTGCTCAAAGGAGAGGGAGGGAAAAAACATGTCTTATGAGGAATGGTTTAAGGAGCAGAGATGTTTAGTTTGGAAGAGAAGGAAGACAGGTTTTCAATTATTTGAAGGGCTATTGTGTAGGTGATGGAATGGACTTGTTCTGCAAAAGGCCCTCTTACGGGTTGAACCATGCACCCCCAAAAGATATGCTTAAGTTCTAACTCCCTGCACCTCTGAATGTGACCTTATTTGGAAATGGCCATTGCAGTTGGAGTTGGTTAAGTTAAAATGAGGTCACACTGGAGTGGGGTGGGCCCTTAACCCAGAATGACTGGTATCCTTAGAGGAAGAGACCAAGATGAGAGAAGATGGGGATGGAGGCAAAGATTCAGATGCTCGACTGCAAGCCAGGGACGTCGAGGACTGCCCACAAACCACCAGAAGCCAGAAAGGAAAGGAAGGGTTCTACCTTCCAGGCTGAAGAGGGAGCCTGGCCCTGCCGACACCTTGATTTCAAACTTGCAGCCTCCAGAACTGTGAGACAATCCATTTCTGTTGTCTTAAGCCACCCAGTTTGTGGTTCTCTGTTCAGGCAGTCCTAGGAAACTAGGACAGGCCCGAGGGAAAACAACAGTAAAAGCTACATGAAGAATAATTCTCTGGTAATTAGATGGCCATAGACGGAATACAGAGACCTTACTAAGCAGTGAGTTCTCTGTCCCTGGAGGTGTTCAAGCACAGAACAGCTGATCTTTAGGCTGGGAGGTTACAGAAATCATGCAAACACCTGATGGGAGGCTGATTTAGGTGATTTAGGATTCTTTTCAAACTGGAGGTTCTATGCCTTTGTGAATGAAGTCTAGAAAAGAATTTGACTTTTTGAGAGTGATGCAAAGTGTCTGAAGAAGGAAGCCAAGAGAGGCGGCCAGGGGAAAAAGTTATCAAAAGGGCCGTTCAGTATCAATGACAAATGTTCTGGCATCCTGGGAGAACATTTTGACACTGATGAGGACAAAAGTGCTAATAGAAAAGTTTGTGGCTGCTGCTTCCAGGCAAGTAGGTCCAGAATTCCTGAATTTAGAATGGATCGTGGATACTGTGTTTCCCTCGGTGATGTGCTATGAGGGTTGAATGCCCTCACCAAATGCCAGACAAATGGGTGGTCTGGCTAGAGCCCATCACAGGATAAAAGCACAAACCCAGGCCACAATAAAGATGACGAGTTGGAAAATCAGTCAGAATATCACCGGAGAGTAAATCCCTCCTCTGTACCAGAAGCATTGTGTTCATCATTTAATAAAGCTGGCCTCATTTCAGAGGAAGATCTCACTATCCCAGTGGACTGCTGGTAATAGGAAAGCTCAGACTACTAAAGGCAAGTCTATAGCTAGTAAGTGGTAGAGTTAAGGTACGCAGGATTCCAAACCCCATCTCTTTTCACCAATCCAAATGACCGCTTTCATTCCCCCTTTAAACTTTCCCTTAAACCCCTCAACCAGGAAAGCATAATGCTTTTCAGTACTTTGCACGTTGCAGGAATTTGTCAAATATTTGGTGAATGAATGAATTTGAAACGGTCAATAAGGGTGCACCAGTCACAACTTTAAAAATGTTACAGGGAGTGGGTGTAGCTCAGTGGTTGAGTGTCTGCTTTGCATATACAAAGTCCTGGGTTCAAGCCCCAGTACCTCCTAGAAACAACAACAACAACAACAAAACAGTGCTATATACAAGTTCTCGGGTTTGATCCCCGGTACCTCCTAAAAAACAAAACAAATGAACCAACGAAAAAACCAGAAAAAACCAACTGTCATTGGTGAGTGGATGTAGCTCAGTGGCTGAGCACCTGCTTCCCATGTAGGAGGTCCTGGGTTCAATCCCGGTACCTCCTTAAAAAAAAAAAAAAAGTTACTGAAAGGTAGAAACTCAAGCAAATAAAACACACATACAAAAATTGCTAACTTATTTCAAAACATTTGTAACTGAATATTTACAGGCCACCCAAAGTCAGTGGTCAGAGACCAGGAGACTGAGTGGCTGAGGACAGAGAAGGCTGTTGGGGGATGGGCACATAAACCCTCTTTTCTCTACCACACCTGAGAGGGACACAGGGCACTCCCTAGTCTTTTCTGGTCATATTTGGCCTAAGGGAGGTGGCTACCAGAACGATTTCCTCCATGGAAACAGCAAAGCTGACTAGCTAAACTTTCCTCAGTTGAAGTGGATGAAAGCAGGCTTGTGTGAGAGCGTAGAGGGAGGAGAATGTGGAGAGAGGAAGGGCTGGGGTGATAGTCCTAAAGATTCGCCAGTTGGTAGTTACTAGGATTCCAGACACTTCCTAATGCCAGATGAATGCCCCATGCCTGGGCTTGCCTGGGTCAGAGATCTATTCAACCGATAGCAGCCCTCTCTTGGGGAGAAGAGATCTTTCAGAGGGCAGGAGGAGCTTGACTGCTAATCAAACACAGCATTGTTCTCAGAAGGGAGAAAGAATGGAAAGGCTTGTTTCAGAGTCAAAACTTTTTTTTGTCTGTCTCTTTTTTTTTTTTTAAAGAGGAACCCACGTTGTTTTAACAAGTTGCTACAAAACTTGAGCTTCCCGAGGTGAGGCTGTTTCTCGCACAGAGCATGTACTGTGCAAAATCCAGGGAGGGAGGGATCAGAAAGTTAAGAGTCATAAAAGCGCACACACACACACACACACACACAAACACCCCGGGCGCTCGATGCCTGGAAATGATGTCAGAGGCAGCCACTCCTCGGTTAGAAGCACAACCAAACAATGCTCGCGCGGCCCGCTGCAGCTGCTCCCAAATGTCAGCGCCAGCTCGGTCAGAAGCGCTCCGGCCCCACCAAGCCCAGGGACTTTGTGCTGCACCCTTCTCGCCCACATTTCCCCCAAGCACTCTCAGGAACCTGGCAACAGGTAACATGGCAACCTTTGGCTTATAAAATGGAAAGGGGCATAGTTTCAGAGAACAAATGGGTTGTTTTGTTTTATTTTAAAAGGCAGCGGTATCTCCCCGCTCCTCCAACCTCCGCGCCCCTCCTCGTGCGCCCGGGAGGAAGTCTGAGGAAACACAGTCGGGCTGCAGCCAGTCCTGCTCTCGAGCGTCCCCTTGTGGCCAAGCTGGGAACATCACCCTGTACCTTGAAACGGACAAGGTAAGCTGCTGTGGAAAAGGGTGGGCGTCTTTTTGGACTTGTCGCCCCAGACACCTAAGGAGTGCAAGTCAATACTCAGAATTGCTTACTTTTTACTTTATGACCCTAACAAAAAGTTTTCACTGGCTGTGGGGTTGGGGCTCGGTATGTGTATTTTTAACAGCAGCTAAGGTAATAGATATTAAGGTGGCAGATTAAAGAGGCAAGACTGCTGTAGCCATTTCCCCCCCCCCGTCTCTTCCCACCGCAGCTGGAGTACAGGATTGGGCAGGTGGCAGTGAGATTTAATAGCCCAGAAACTCAGGATTCCTGCTGGTGGGGCCAGCATTTTTTTACCCATTTTTATCTGAATTTGTACTTGGTATGCAGAAAACTTTCTCTTGCTCACGGCATTTCTGACACCCATTTCTACCTTCTAGTAAGTCTAATTTGCAAGGGTTACTTAGGCAGGATTTCTACACTGCAGGCCCAGCTTCCCAGAAGGAGTGTCTTGAACCCCCTCCTCCCCCCTTTATCTCTGTGTGGGGCAAACACTCACGAAAAATGCCAACGGCAGGATTTTTAACCTCTCTTCCTCCCACGTGCCTCTCCAAGGTCTCCTTTTAGTGGCTACAGCTGTGTGCCCTGTGCCCCTGGCATCCATCCTTCGCCCCTCAGGAAAATGTTAACAGGGAACTAAGAGCTTCCTAGCAGAGTAACTGTTCTCTTCAGAGAGTTCCATTAATTAAATAAATTAAAGGAAATGAAATGATGTCTGGGGAAAGGTCATTTTAGCAGGCTGAGGTCTAAACTCCCAATGTGGATGTTTAATGAAGCTGGGCAACAACTTAAATAGGGCTGGAAACTGAGGGCTGCCATGTGTCAAACCAGTTATTGTCTGAAATCGATCACTCCAAAGGGACGTTTTGGAAGTAGAAGCATGTGGCTAGCATTTGCTGCCACTATTTAATAGTAAAGGTTAAAAGCCTTGTCCTCTAAGTACTGGACCCCCAGCTGAGGTGACTCAGCGTCCTCACAGGAACAGGCACAGGTGGTGAAGCCAGGATGTTGCTAACCGCGGGCTAACTGATTTACTAAGCAGGGGTGTTGCTTCCAATAGGGGATGTGATTAGGATTTCATGGCTTCTCCTGGCTGCCCCGCCCCCGCCCCAGCCTTTCCAACAGGTGCTACTGAGTCATCCACGTACACAGTGACTGCTCTGGCAGTTTCATCAGTTAGGATTAAATTTCCATTTGTTCCATTACGTTATGAAGTGAATTCTACCATTGAATCAGCCATATCACTTCCTCTTGGACCTACTAGGGATTTTCTCAACATTTGTAATGAGTTGTTTTTTTGTTTTTTTTTTCCAAACTGTGCCCCAGCCAGGTCTGCAGGTCTTCCTGGGTTGAGGGAACTGTTTAGGGGAAGGGAAGATGCGGGGCCCAGGGTCAGGATTACAGAATTATATAAGGCTTCCTGTTTGGGCAGCTGGGCTACTACCACCCCAGTTTCGGGTGATCAGGTCCTGCTGAGGGATGGCTGGAGCCACCAGGAGCAGGGAAGAAAAGTTTTCTCTTAAGCTTTGCATCACCCGGCTTTCATTTCTTGTCAGATGTCACTTCTCAGCAACATTTCCTATTTTCTCTGCTAGGTGATTTTTCTTTTTTCCTGACCAGGTGGAAAGAAAGGAATTCAGTAAGGAGGTAAGTGTCCCCAAGATGGGCACCCTGGTTTGCTTTTTTTCACGGATGGATCTGCAGCGCTTAAAACAGTGCACGGTGCTGCCTTATAAATACTTGTTACATGAAGGAATGAACAGCAATGGAAGGTACTTCCTGAGAACAAGGAAAGGGGCCTGCCAATCAGGAAGGAAGGCCACGGGGCAGAAGGAAAGTCATGTCTCAGCAAAACCCTTGTCTGTGACCTTGGGTGGTGCAACATAATCTTTCACTAATGCCCACTTCTGTTTGGCACTGGCCAAGTGCTGGCAAAATTACCACTGGTCGACTTCCAAAGTTGGAGATAGTACGTAAAATACTGACCTGATTTCAGCTGAAACCTCTTGGCCCCATGGATTAGCCATCCAAGTTTCCTCCATTCTTATTTCTGGGCTTTCCCCACAGGCTCCAGGTAAATGGCCTCTGGTGCCAACTGCCCTCTGTCTGCTGCAGTTGCTTTCCTTTTTTTCTTAGTTCCTCTCCTTGTTATTCTTTTGACTTATTATTTTCTGCTCTGCCTGCCTGCACCCTTAGATGGATATCAGAGGGCCAAGGAACTTCCTTTGTGTGCGGACCTTATTGCATGAGAATTATCATCACCTGCACAATGAACCTCGGAGTGCAGGATATAAGGAAAACTCTAGAGTAGAATTTCCTGCCGCGTAACTGCGTGACTGGAAAACAAAGGGGAGCTCAAGTGTACCCTAATGCTAAAGTGGTATGGAGTAGCTGATCGTTTCTAGATGGGAGCAGGGATGTGGATACACATGGCTGTTTTGTCTCGCTCTAGAAAGTGAGATGGCCGCGTGGATTGACAGCCTGCTACAAACCAGACTCCTGCGCCTCTAAATGAGAGCTTGGCTGGGCTAAATCATACGTGAAACTTCAGGCTGGATTTATGAGTAGCCTCTGCTCACTGCCGCATTCTCTGGGCTTTTGAAAGAAGATGGAAGGCTTTCTACAAAAGCACGGTGCTGCTGCCTGAGGACAGGAGGGTTGGCATCCGGGCCTGACTTAAGTAGAAGCTTCTGAGTAAGGAAATTCAGCCCCTAACCTGGGAAAGCAGGATGTGTAGGAGAAGTAGAGACACAAGCAAATGCATCCACCATTCCTACCTGCTGGTTCCAAGACGATGGGTTCTGGGAAGCAAAGCCTGTGTACTTAGGCAGTTAATTATCCAACCTGTTGCTTTTCTCTTTCCTCCCTGAAACTCTTTTGTGCAAAGGGAAAGAAAAAAAAAAAACACCAGAGAAAACTCTCTGGGTTCATCTTTGTATGAGCTCTTAGTGGTCCTCAAATAAAAGAATGAGTGCTTTAAGTTGACACCTCATCACCCAGCTCTGCCACCTGGCCCTTGAGGACACAGGTGTGGAGAAGTCTGTTCTCTAGGCTATTCTCTCTTGCACCATGCTGCAAACCTGAGTTCAGGCTTCCTATTGCATTTTCCAGTTCATATTCAACATACTACTTTACAGTTAGGTAAGAACTGATCATTTGCCGAAATAAAATAAAAATAACCTTGTAAACTGGGGAGGGCCGGTACTAAAATTGGTATCAATTTAATCTACCTAATCCCCATCCTCCTCTTTCTCTGAGTGTTTAATAAACCAGGTGCTTGACTTATAGCACCATTAAATTCTTAATGTAAAGGAGTTTATGGTATCAATTCTGCAGAAGAAACTGAGCTTCAGGGCTTAGGTTCCCCAGATTCTCCCAGGGGCAGAGTAGGGATTGGAACCTTGATTCTTCCCACAGCTGAACCTTCTTGCTTATCTTTGGAAGCACTGAATTATCCTCCAACCCTCAAGATTCTGCTTTGAAACCCCAATTGAGAACAATGGCTGGGTCCATCACCCCTTATCTGAAATTCTTTTGGCCAAATGTGAATTCAGAACTTTTTAAATTGTAGAAAGCTGATACAAATGACCCCCCCAGTGGGGTGTGGGGTAGCACCCTCTAATCAAGTACTTTAACATGTCTGCAGGGAAACACAGCATAGGCTCACTGCAAACGGGCCCAAGATCAGATTTTGGCTAATTGCTTTTAGGATGGCAGATGAAGGTGCCATGTCCTACCCACACTCTCTGCCGCCTTGGAGCAGTAAGAGCTCCCACCTGGGGCTTCACTGGCTTAGGCACTGTTCTCAAAAACATCCTTTTTGGGGTTTTTACTATAACAATAATAGGATCCTAGCAGGGGCTTTTAACTGCTCTCTTTCCACAATGTGGACTGATGTCAACGTAAATTAAATACACCTCTGCAAAGGTGCCTGTGCATGAGTTTTAACTCATCTCTTTCCATTATTCTCTTTCCATCCTCTACCCTCAGGCTGCAGCCGGTACTTCAAAGATTGCAAAATAAATAAAACCAACATCCTTTATCTTGGGCCTACCAAAATTTGTCACAGGAACACCCTGACGAGAGGGTGTTTCTTGGTTAAGGCTGGGTTCCAGGCTGATTTTGTCCAGCGCAGGGGACTCATCTAATTGCTTATCTGCAAGGGCACAGGTCATTCATTAAAGCTTTACCTAGTGCATACAGTTTGGAAATCCTTTTTGGAAAAGCAAATTTTTCTACAACATTTCGAACTGAAGAGATAACTGAGATGACCCATGTAACATAGTTTGAATTAAGGAATAAACTGACGTTTGGATAGACATATGTCAGTGTACTGCAGATACAAATAGAGCACACTCTAGAAGTTCTCTAAACTGGTGTCGATCGCATTCTAATTTTTAAGAAGAACCATGGAAAGTAGAGAATAAAATTTGACTTCTTGGGGATTTCTATTTTCATAAGCCAAAGATGTTATTCTGTATCAATTATTAAAAAAAACAAACCTATATAAAAATATTATTTATCCGCCACAAAATGTTGCAAATCTAACAAGCAGGAGGATGTGCAAGTGCTCTCTGTGTCTTGAAAGTTTGGAGCTGTGATTGAAAGATCAGGCTGGTGTTATGGAATCGGGTTTGCAATGCACGCTGTTAAGAATGAGGACTGTTGTGTGACTGTTGCCGATACTCTGAAAAGAACAAAAGAACATTAAGCAGAGGTGCAGGAATGCGGAAAAACTTGAAACTTGGAGCTATTCCTAGGATCAAAATTAACTACCAATAAAGTGTTGGGAAATGGATCACAGGGGAAGGGAAGCGTTTTGATGGCCATTGCTCAAAGGTTCAGATCATTTGCAGTCACTGATACCCTTGCCAGGTCTCCAGATAAAGGCAAGCCTTGTCACCGGCAGGCACCTGGCCCTGAGAGGTAATAAAACGGTCGCCTTATCTTCCAAGGGTGGAGTCAGTCAAACCTCTGCTAAGGGTAATTATAGTAAACTGAAATTGCCTGTCATTTACAAAAAAAAAGGAGGGGGGGTCGGGGAGGGAGAAAGGAAAAAGGCTTAAGGCAGGAAATTGTGTTTGTGTCTCTCCTTCCATTTGAAAAAGAAAGCGAGCCTGAGCAGCAAGAAGTTTTCCAGGGAGTAAGAAAAACAAGCTGGCCAGACTTCCCTCACCCGGGTTTGCAGGATTGCTGACAGCTCAGACCCACGTGATGGTCTAGAAAAGAGGCTCAGGCTGATGAAAATCCAAGAAATCTTCTTAGCAGCCTTCCTTTCTAAATGTAAATGACTGAGTCATTGCTTTGCTAAGGAGGGAAGGAAGTTACACTCACGCCATGTGACTCATTCATTGCTGTTAGCCCAGGCCGTTGGATGAAAAGTTTTAGCAAAAGCAGCAACAAATCTACTCTAAATACTAGCACAGTAAGGAAATTCCTCGCTTTCAGGATGAATGCTGTGCACACAAAAGAGCTCCTGTTGACATCTCATTTACAATCTCCCCCAGGACACAGACAAGACCATTTCAATAAGCCCGGCTCAGAAACACCTATTGTTCACAATCTTCAACTAGCCACAGGCTACCGCCCCTCCCCATTGTCCTGTAAAATAAAAGATTTAGAAGGAAGAGGATTGGGACTGTGGGAGCTATGAAAGGAGGAAGGAGAAAAGTCTCTTTGAGCAGATGCTGTCAGAGAGCAAGCATGAAGAATAAAGTTAAGGGTGTTTCCTTTTTTTTTTTTTTT
>JAQZBX010048033.1:0-20311 GCA_029593785.1 Cabassous unicinctus | reverse complement strand
ATATATATATATATTGCATCTAACAGCAGAGCCCCCAAATATATTAATCAAATATTGACAGGTTTGAAGGGAGAACTAGATGTTTCTACATTAATAGTAGGAGATTTCAATGCGTCACTTACAATATAATAGATAGAGCATCTAGACAGAAGATCAGTAAGGACATAGAAGATGTGAATGATACTCTAAACCACCTAGATCAAACAGATATATAGATATATAGATATACACTTCACCCAACAGCAGCAGAATGTACATTCTTCCTAGTGCACATGGTTCATTCTCCAGGATATACCATATGTTAGGTCACAAAACAAATCTCAATACATTTTTGAAAGGTTGAAATCATACAAAGCATCTTCTCTGACCACAATGGACTGAAGCTAGAAATCAATAGCAGAAGAAAATCTAGAAAATTTATAAACATGTAGAAATCAAACAATACACTCTTAAACAACCAATGGGTCAAAGAAGAAATTACAAGGAAATAAAAAAATTCTTAAAAACAAATAAAAAGAAAAACCAACATACCAAAATGTATGGTATGTGTTTTAGTTTCCTGGCTTCTAAAACAAATTCTATGCAATGGGTTGACTTAAACAAGAACTTGTTGGCTTGTGGTTTTGAAGCTAGGAGAAGTCCAAAATCAAGGTGTCATCAAGTCAATGCTTCCTCCCAGAAGAATGTGGTGTCTTGGAGCTGGCTGACAGCGACCCTTGGTCCTTGGCTTTTCTGTTACAAGGCAATATACATGGCAGCCTCCCCTGGCTTCTCTGGGTTTCTGTTGACATCCAGTTTCTTCCCATGGCTTTCTCTATGGTATGTCTGAATTCCATTCTGATTATAAAGGACTCCAATAATAGGATTAAGACCCATCCTGGTTCAGTTGGGCCATACCTTAATTGAAGTAACCTTATCAAAAGTCCTATTTACAATTGGTTCACATTCACAAAAATGGATAAAGAGTAAGAACATATTTTTCTGGGGTACACAGTTCTAAATCACCACAGCAGGAATCAAGGCAGTGCTCTGAGAGAAATTTTTAGTTGTAAATACCTACATTAAAAAACAAACAAACAAACAAAAAAAACAACAATCTCAAATCAATAGCCTAACTCCATATCTTGAAAAATTAGGGAAAAAAGAAGAGCAAACTAAATCTAAAGTTAATAGAAGGGAGGAAATAATAAAGATCTGAACATAGATAAATGAAATAAAGAAGAGAAAAGCAATCAAGACAGTCAATGAAACCAAAAGTTGAATCTTTGAAAAGATAAATAAAACTGGAAAATTTTAGTTAGACTGACAAAGAATAGAAGAGAGAAGATACAAATAACTAAATTCAGAAATTAAAGTGTAGACATTACTACTGATCTTGCAGAAGTTAAAAGGATTATAAAAGGATACTATGAATGATTGTTAGCTAACAAATAAGATAACCTAGAGGAAATGGATAAATTCCTAGAAACTCACAACTTACCTAAATTGGCCCAAGAAGAAACTGACTATCTCAACAGACATATAAAGAGATTGAATCAGTGATCAGAAACCTCCAAACAAAGAAAAGTCCAGAAGCAGATGGCTTCAATAGTGAATTCTATCAAATATTCAGAGAATTAACACCAATCCTTCTCAAACTCTTCCAAAACATTAAAGAGGAAGAAACTCTTCCTAACTCATTCTGAAGCTAACATTACTCTGATACCAAAGCCAGATTAAGACATCACAAAGAAAGAAAACTACAGACCAATTTCCTGTAGATGCAAAAATCATCAACAAAATACTAGCAAATCAAATCCAAGAACATATTAAAAGGATTATATACAATGACCAAGTGGGATTTACCCCAGGAATGCAAGGGTGATTGAACATAAGAAAATTAACCAAGGTAATACACCACATTAAGAGACTGAAGGAAGAAAAATCCACATGATCATCTTAATTGATGCAGAAAAGGCATTGGGCAAAATCCCATGATTTTAATAATAATCAATGATATAAATACTCAGAAAAACAAGAAGAGAAGATAACTTCCTCAACATGATAAAGTGCATATATGAAAAATTCACAGCTAACATCATACTCAATGATGAAAAATTGAATGTTTTTCCCCTAAAATCAGGAACATGATAAGAATGCCTTCTTTCACCACTGATATTTAACATTGTGCTGGAAGTTCTAGCCAGAGTAATTAGGCAAAAAAGAAAAAGGAAAATAAAAAGGAAAAAAGTCATCCAAATTGGAAAGAGAGAATTAAACCTATCTATACTCATAGATGTTATGATCCTTTACATAGAAAACCCCAAGTAATCTACAAAAAAATTATTAGAGCTAATATATGAATTTAGTGAAGTTGCAGGCTACAAGATTAACACACAAAAGTCAGTTATGTGATTGCACACTTTGGATGGACTGTACAAGGCTTGGGACTGTATAACACAGTGAACCCTGTGGTAGATGATGGAAGGTGATTAACAGTACAAATATGCAATACTAATACATGATGTTAATAATAGGGTGGTTTGTGGGGAAAATACACCAAATGTAAACTATAGACTATAGTTAACAGTAATATTTTGAGGATGTTCTTTCATCATTTGTAACAAATGTTTCACAATAATGCCAGGTGTTGGTGGTGGTATGATGTATGGGAATCCTCTATGTTATGCATGACTGTTTTGTAAACTCACAAATTCTCTAAAAAAGAGGAAGTGGGGGGTCATGGGAATGTCATATATTTTAACCTTAGAAAAATGCTATATACCACAAAATCAACCAAATTTCCTTGTCAAGTATACTGTTTTACTCTGAGGCTTCCCTGAAAGTGTATGTGAAGAACTTTACGTAAGAAGCAATGGCAAGTATATAATCTAAGTCCTACCTGTCAATTAACATGATCTTGGTAAGAAGGTAAAGATGGGATATGGTCAGGAGTCCTGAAAGACAGGGTCTTTTGAACATCTTGAAGGTTATATAGCTAGATACTTTTATGGGATATAAAGGCATCCTGGTTGCCATAGGTATGTTTTCTAGATAGATAGAGACCCACACAACAGCTAACAAAATATTAAAATTTCCTCCTGGGGAATTACTGCTACTTTCTCAAATATGATGGCAAAAAGCTCTAGATTTTATAACTCTTGCTGAATAAAATAAAATAGGCCAATAAGCCAAGCCCTCAATCTTAAGGCTTGCACTTACGAACCTTATTCCTATAATAATGAATGCAAGCCTAAGTATAATTAATGCCTAAGAGTTGCCTCTTGAAAACCTCCTTGTTACTCAAATGTGGCCTCTCTTTAAGACAAACTCTGCAAATAAACTCATTACCTTCTCCCTGACATGGAACATGACTCACAGGGATGAGCCTCCCTGGCACCAAGGGATTATTACATGCATTTGGAGAAAGACCATGACAAAAAAAGGGGGAAATATGAAATAAAATAGAGATTTTGTGGCTAAGAGATTTCAAAATGAGTTGGGAGGTTATTCTGGAGGTTACATTTATACAGATCTCAGCCAGATGTCATAAACTGCCACAGTAAACAAAGCCTCAAAGAAAAATGCTCCTGAAGGTCTAGGGAAGTCTGGTCACCATAGGCAAACCATACAGCCTCATGAAATCAAACCCAATCAGTGGGCACTATCTGGGACTATAGGTAAATCTATTTCCCCAATATAACATAGGAATTTTATACTTATTTATAAATTCCATTATCATGATTCATCTACTCCTTTAATCTGAACCTATAATTTTCAATTTACCTGTTAAGTATATTTCCCAGAGACTTAAAGTCTCCAGATTGTTCAGATGTCAGCTGAGTCCTGAAACCCAGCAGTTATGTGGCAACTCCTACTCTCCAGTTCTTCAGGCATGCCCTGGAAAATTAAGAAAATAATGAGGATGGACTAGCTCCACCCCAAAAACAAGGTGTATCCTCAAGGGCAAGAAAAACAACTCCATTCCTCTTCCTCATAATATTTACATCCCTTCTCAGCCTTAATCAGTCAGAGCAGACATCATCCCAAATCCCTCAAGATTAAAGAATGAACAAAAATGGGGGAGGGGGATTGTAACCACTAACCAAAGCAGACATATTGATATTGTAGTTATTTTCATGTGTTTTCAGTACCTTGTAACATTGATATAAATAATATATTTTTTAATGAAAATAAGTCAGTTATGTTTTTATACACCAGCAATGAAAATTCCAAAATGGAAATTAAAAAAAAAAATTCCACTCACAGCAGCGTATAATATAATAAAATATCTAGGAATAAATTTAACCAAAGAGGTGAAGGACTTGTACATGAAAAACTAACACTGCTGAAATAAATTAAAGAAGACCAAAATAAGTGGTAAGAAAACCTGTGTTCATGGATAGGAAGACAATATTGCTAAGCTGTCAATGCTACCCAAAATGATCTGCAGATCCAACACCATCCCTATCAAAACCCATCAGCCTTTTTGGAAGAAATGGAAAAGTCAATCCTCAAATTCATAAGGAATTGCACGGGACCCCAAATAGTCAAGTCAGTACTGAAAAAGAGCAAAGTTAGAGGTCTCACACTTCCCAATTTCAAAGCTTAATACAAAGCCACAGTAATCAAAACAGTGGGGTACTGCCAAAAAGATAGAAATATAGATCAATGAGATAGAAATGAGAGTCTGGAAATGAACCTGCACATCTATGGCCAACTGATTTTAACAAGGGTACCAAGAACATTAAGTGAGGAAAAAATGGTCTCTTAAAATGGTGCTGGAAAAGCTCGATGTTCAAATGCAAAAGAACAAAGTTGGACCCTTACCTCACATCCTATACAAAAATCAACTCTAAATGGATCAAGGACTCTAAACATAAGAGCTAAAACCAACAAACTCTTAGAAGAAAAGCAGGAGAAAACCCCATTACCTTGTATTTGGCAATTATTTCATAGGTATGATTCCAAAAACAAGCAACAAAAGAAAAAGTAGATAAAATGGGTTTCAAAATAAAAAGCTTTTGTATGTCAAAGGATATTATCAGTAAAATGAAAAGATGGCCTACTGATTTGGAGAAAATAGTTGCTAACCACACATCTGATAAGAGCTTAATATCCAGAAATATATAAAGAATTGCTAAACTCAACAAGAAAAAGACAACCCAGTACAAAACTGTGCAAAGGACTTGAATAGACATTTTTCCAGAGAAGCTATTCAAATGGCCAATAACCTCATGACAAGATGCGCAACATCATTGGTCATCAAGGAAATGCAAATCAAAACCACAATGGGATACCACTTCATATTCATTAAGATGGCTATTACCATTAAAAAAAAAGGAAAAGAACATTGTTAACAAGAATGAGAAGACATTCTAAGCCTTATATATTGTTGGGGGGGGTGTAAAATATGCAACAACTGTGGAAAACAGTTTGGCAATTTCTCAGAAAATTGAACATAGAATTACTATATGACTCAGCAATCCCACTTCTAGGTATATACACAGAAGAATTGAAAGCAGGGACTCAAACACATTTGTACACCAATATTCATAGCAGCATTACTCACAATTGCCAAAAGGTGGAAGCAACCCAAGTGTCAACAACAGATGAATGGATAAATAAAATGTGGTATTTACTTAACAATGGAATATTATTCAGCCATAAAAACAACAAAGTTCTGATATGTTTGACGACATGGATGAAACTTGAAGAGAAGTTGAAATAAGCCAGACCCAAAAGGACAAATATTATATGGTCTCACTTATATGAAATACCTAGAATAAACAAATTCATAGAAACAGAAAGTAGATTACAGATTACCACGGCCTGAGGAGAGGGTGGAATGGGGAGTTATTGCTTAATGTGTGTAGAATTTCCATTTGAGGTGATAAAAATGTTTGCGTAATGGATGTTGGTGATGGTAGCATAATATTGTGAATGTAATCAATACCACTGAAGTGTACACTTGAAAAGGTTAAAATGGGAAATTTCAAGTTGTATACATGTTACTACAATAAATTTAAAATTTTACGTTAACGTCAACAACAGCAAATGGTATGAGGATGTCAAGCAACCAAAACTCTCATACACTGCTGATGAGAGTGTAAAATGAGAAAGATAAAATAAATGGAGCATCATGTAATCAGCTGAGGAATCTGGATAAAGGGCGATTTCTTTTACTAGCCTTGAAAATTTAATTAAGTTTGATATTATTCAAAACAAAAAGTTACATAAAAAATAGTAAGTGCTCAATGAGTGTTTGTTGACTATGAAAGAGCAAGCCCATATCCAACCATGATCCAACCCCTGCTTAAAATACTTATGTGTCTCCCTATACCTATCATGATAAAAATCTGAACATCTTAGCATAGCAACCAATGCCTGACATCCATTCACGGTCCTTCGTGACATGTCCTATCTTATTTCCCATCACCACTGACCACCCATTCCATTCGCTCCGGTCACGCTAATTGCTTAAAGCCCTCAAGCTTACCACACGAGGCAAAGCTCTGTGCTTTAGCACATGGTGGTCTCTCTGCCTAGAATGCCCTCCTCTTACAGTCCTGGCAACTTCCTGATATCTTCAAGATCAAGACCAAGAATCTTCACCTCTAGAAGGCTTCTCTGATCACCCCAACTGGAGATGTGGCTTCCTCTTCTAATCCACTAGTGCCTCCAGTTCCTGCCTTGAACTTGTCCCACAGATGGGCCTATAACCGTTTGTTTCCAAGTCTGTCTTGCAAATGGTCTGATTACTCCCTGAGGACCAGAATATTCCCTACTCATCTCTATCCTCAGTGCCTTGCACAGGTCCTAGAACATCACAGGGTCTCAATTAATATTTGAGACATGAAATGAATCAGTATTGACTGAACTTTCTGAACTTATTTATGAACTTTCCAAGAAAGCCCCTTACTTCAAACAGTCTGTTTCATTGTCTTCAGAAGAGTGAGGGAAATTAGTTCTTCCCTCATTTTACAGAAAAGAATGAGACCTGAGAGGGTAAGTGACTTAATCCAAGATAGCAGTGTTTGTCCAAAGACTAAGCTAGAGCTGGAATCTGGCTCTCTTGCCAATCAGTCCAGCATTCCTTCCCAGAAGGTAGATGAGACAAGAAAGGAAGGATACTACCATTTATGGTGTGCTTATTCTGTGCCAGACATTATGTTTCAAATAAATTTTCTAGTCCTAGTATTGCCATTACATTTTGAGGAAACCCATTTACAGATGAGAAAATTGAGGCTCCAAATTAGACCTGCCTGGCTATAAAGGCAACGCTCACATTGCCAACGTGTACTGCCCACCTCTGACCTTCCATCAGGGGAAGCAAGAACATCTGAGTCAATCGCTCTGTCCTCAAAAGTGCCCGTTAAACCAGCACCATGCACAGCCCACAATGCAGCCCCTACCCCCAACCACAGGCTGCATCATGGTTTCCAAACCCTGGATATTTGGGTTGTAAGACAAAACCTCCATTCCTCTAGTAGAAAATGGACACTCTACACAATTACCCAGCCAAATTGCTGAGGCCTACAGACACTGCATCATACTGAACAGGGTCTGGTTTGCTCAGTGACGTCCTCAGAGATCAGGACTCCCCCAGAGCTTGGCACTGAGAATATCCTGGAATGGGAGGGAGAGGACACCAGTCTGGCTGGGATCACAGACTCTCAGAGGAGTCTCAGTTCCCAGGACAGAGAATGCTCCAGGGGAGAACTGAAGCCACCTGTAGGGGAGGGGGCGGGAATCCCTGCGGGCAGGAAAGGCAGATACTCAGCCCCTTCCCCAGTTTGCCCAAATGGATGGTTTTTCCTGCTTTCAATGCCTTCCAGCTCCCTAAGTGGTGAGTGGACACTATGAAGTGAGACAGACCTGGGATGGACTCTTCCCTAGCTCTAACCTTGTGCCAATCACTGAATCTTCCTGTATTTCAGTTTCTTTAGCTTTAGAACGATACCTATCTCATAGAGTTGTTAGAGAGGTTTCATGAAATAAAAGATGCAAAGAGCCCACAAAGGGGCTGGTGCTTAGTATACACTAAAGAAATGTGAGTAAGCTCCCCAACCCACAGAGCAGTCAGGAAATTCTGAAGGTCACTCTTGATGCTTAATCCCTGGGCTTTAAACCTGTTTTCACTTGGTTGAGATTAAAGTCCAATGAACAACTGGAGTCTAAATAGTGTGACTCCTCAGCAGAGATGCAATCAAGTCTTAGCCTTATCTTATGGGGATGACATTTACCTGGAAAGGAACAAACCCTTTATTTACACCATGCCACCACTATATTAGCTGGTGCCAGGCCACATGACATTTTCCAGGGCCTCAGGTCGATGAGCCCTCCTTCCCACTTTCTGGCAGGATTAGTCTTGAATGTGGGCACAGCTGCCAGCGTGGGTGACTTAAGGCATACTGAGAAGCGGACCCCAACACAAAGCCAAAAGCCTCCCATTAGAGTCTAGTCATTCTTTGGCACTAAGCCTTGCACTCCACCATTTCCTTTCCCAAATATTAATGGCCATGGGCAAGATAATATAATCAGTCTTGGAGTGAATTAGAGGTAAGGGGAAACAAATAGCTCCCTGACTACTTGGCAGACTTGAGATCCCTTATGGGGAAGGTAAACGGGGTGAGCACTGGCCTGTGGCCTCAAGGATCCGGGGAAAGGGACAGAAAAGCCCCTTCATGTGTCCCTCTACACTCCACAGTCCAAACTCTTCATCCTGACCTCAGCTTCCAGAAGGGGCCATCCCTAAGCAGAGACCCAGTGGTCCGTGCTGGGGGAGGCAGAATTCAGATCCAAAAGATACATGGTCACATGAGGAAGGGGTTGCCGTGGGGCCAGGGCCAGGCTGAAGGTAGAGGTCAAACTCCTTCGGGCACCCAGACACTTGTGCTTTTGAGACAAGGGAGGATCTGGCAGCTGAAGCACTCAGAGCAGGAGGCGTTTTTCAATGGCCCAATTCATTCCCAGCAATCCCATTGTCCAAGCCAACACAGAGCTGGATATTATCTCCCAGAGTCCCTACGAAGAAAGGCCTGAACATATGGTCACAAATCAGAGTCCAAAGAGACAGAAACCAAAATTGAGACATGGCTTGAAAACCGGATAAAATATTTAAAATTGGGTCTGTCCCCACAAAATCCATATAATGTGATTCCCATGCTCAGAAACCAATAGAAGCCTTAATTACTGGTTTTTCATTTATTTATTCTGTTCTCTTTCTACAAAGGATGTGGGAGTTTATAGTTGTCAAAGCATACTGTAAAGTTGTTAGAGGGAAATAAAAATCAAAGCTATGGTTCCAATCAGTGCAGTTACTAGAATGGAACACTATGAGGGACTAAGAGCTTCCTAGCAGCCAGAGTGAGAAAGGAAACACAACAGGTTATGTCATGAGCTCTGGATACACACAGACCTGGGAAAATCCATTGATCACTCTAAGCTTCATTTTCCTGTCGGAAAAAAAAAGGGCTATTAACCAAACAGGGTGGTTGTGAAAAGTAAATGAAATAAAGCATATATTAAAAATTCAATAAATGGTAGTTATTATTATTATCATTATTCTGTTGTCTGATTTCTTTTAGTTTGATTTTGTCAACTTAGTATGCTTGCCCCAGTGCCCTATGGTTCCTTATTGTTGCTCTGAAATTCTGACTAGCAGGTATATGTCAGTGATTAATAGAAAAAGGGGAAAAACAGACTTGGACTTAGTCACTGTGATGCCCCCAGTTTTCCAGAGGCTTTTCTCGAGTCCTAAGGCTGGGATCCCACACAAAGGAGAAGGCTAGGGAAGGCATGCGGACTTCCTTCTCCCACCCCCTTCACACTCCAGGAAGGTTTCTGAGTTGACCACAGCCTGCCTTTACTTAACCACCCCCAAAGTTCATGACCAAGACCAGGCTACAGAAAGGTAGATCCCAGAACTAACCCTTCAGGAAATGGTTGTGCCCCAATTCCTCCTGTGCACATGAGGGGAGTTGGCAGAGTGTGAGTTCAGGCACTGCTTGAACTGAACCACAAACTCTAAGGGTTGAAGAAAATCATTGTCATCTAACTTCCCAACTGAAGCAGCACATTTAATCTGGGCACCTCACGAAGCCTTTCCAGAAGAGAGTGGCCAGGATGGGAGAGTTCTAGAAGCCACCATCATCACCATCTTCATCATCACCAGCTGACATTTTAGGGCACCTATTCTTCCAAGCATAGTTTAGTGTGTCCCTAGCAGTTCCCAGGAGAAGGAAGTCAGGGAGAAGAAGATTCTATTCTGTCAAGAAGAGACAACTACTGGGCAAGGGGGAGGGGGCAAGCAGAGGGTATCCTTTCCAGCCCAGGCTGCAGATGGGAGGCCCAAAATAGGGTTGATCAAAACCAAAGAGAGAGGGAATCGACCCAGCTCAAGTCACTGCTCCTCGCTATCAAGCTGCTGCCCGAGCCCAGCCCACAGAAGGCTCACTGCTTTTCTGCAGCAATGATAGTCTTACCAAGAATATAAACTAGAGCCAGGAGCAAATTACAGGTACTGAGTTCCTTCTCAGATCACAGCCTGGCATGACTTGCCTTGAGACTGACCTTTTCTCTTCTAAGAGGGTAAACACTACTTCTAAGTACCAGATCTTGAGATCCAAAGATCCTCCCTGGCTGAACTCCATGGGCAGCCTCAGAAGGTTCTGTATCACCATCTGCACTGACCTCCCAGCCAAAGTCCCTGACAAGATATTTCCTACCCAAGGCCAATTTCTAGGACCCATTGTCCAGGGGCACCATGTGTAGGGAAAGGGCACCTTAGGGCTGAGGAGGGCAAGGTCAAGCCAGGTGTGTATGTTTGTGCAAATAATATTTGACACATGTGAGTGGACGCTGCACACACGCTTTTCCCCATGGGTGTACATGCTGAAAGTGTGTACATATGTGCATGGGTGTGGATGCCCTGTGTTTGTGTGTGGGCAAGGCTGAGGTCAGCTCATCCTCTTGCTCCTCCTGTCTCCTTTCCTGCCATGATAGCGGGATCCCCCATGTCATCTCCCCTCCCTGATCTATCCAAATGGGGTCATTTGGAGTCCCATTTCACCCATAGTGCTGAGTGAGAGTTCTGAGTTCTTTAAGTCCTGAGAAAGCAAAACCACATGACCCACAGAGAAGACACTCCAGCTGGGGACAAGTCAGGTCACCCCAGAAAGTGTAGGTTCATTTAACGTTCCTTATCCCCTAGCTTCTGCTCACTCTCACATGCATCAATCCATCCACACATCTACTGGTTCGCCCCATGTGGAAGACTTCCTACCACACACCCAGACACACAGGGGCAGCACGTGCCACACAGACATGCATGCCACCTGTGGGCACACTCCACACCCACTGACATTCCCCACGTACACATAGATTCCCCCATCCACTGACACACACACCCTGGGACACATGCTAGAAAATTCCACATGCTGGTATACCTGCCCTGACACACTTCCTCCCGCTGGCACTCATCCCCACTCTCAAGCACCCACACTATCAAACTAAACCTACTATCTAAAGAGTCACAAGCACACTCTGTCCCCAAGGAGACTGGCAGATCCCACACTGGACCCTGACTCCCACCAGTGCAGCGTGTCTACTTACTGAGCGTGAGAGCCAGCCAGGGTGTGTGCAAGCGGCCAGCGGTGACCCGGCGCAGCTGGAGCTCCAGAGGCCGCGAGCAAACTGGTCCGGCCCCGGGCGCAGGCCAAGGGCCTGTCCGCCGCCCCCCGCCCCCGCCCCGCTCTCTCCCCGCCCGCCACTCAGCTGCAAACTCTGAAGGACCTTCAGCAACAGAGAGCTTTCGGCCAAACCTCTGTCCCGCGCCAGGCACCGCTTCTGAGTTTCGGCGGGGCGGTGAGGGCTATTTTGGTACCCCTGGCAGTGGAAACATCGCGCTCTCATCTGTGGGGAGCGCTGGAATGGGGACGCGGTCAGGTCTAATTAAAGACCTGGCTCGCCCTGGAGGCCGAAGGGAGTCACGGCGGGTAATAACCCCGGAGCCACGGAGCTGTCCGGGCGGGGGCGCCCACATGTGCCCCGCATGCCAACATCTGGAGAGGGGAAGGGAATGTGCAGCGATCGTTTCTCTTGGAGCTGAAACAAAACAAGGAGGGATTTGGGTGCAGTTCACATGTTCCGGAGAGGGAGCCGCCTAACTTTCAACAGCCCCCAAACGCCTGGAATGCCACTTGGTTTATTTACCACAGGTGCGTCCCTTGGAAGCTGTCTGACACCCACATAAGTCACTCTCTAGATCACCCACCTGCCAAAAATGGGAGGAGAGGTGAAGAGGTCTGGGAGTTGCCTTCTAACTTGGGGCACATCAAGACCTCCCCTCCCCCAACTCCTTTGTGTCCGGTAGTCTAAATCTAGAGAAGAAGCCTGGTTTCTACCCAAAAGCTCAGGAATGCTGCATTCTTGAGAGGAAAGGAAGCTGAGGGGTCATCCCTTCCAACTCCCTCCACCCTGCCATGAATCCTCAGAGCCTGGAGGATGTCTCTCTATTCTTAGGGATCATGAAGAAAAGATAGTCCCTGAGCTTGTGGTGGGCCCTATGCCAAAGCTTAAACCCCCTCATTGGCAGGAAGTTCTCTCTAGCATCTAACTGAGATCCCTCAAGTGCAAACTAAGTCAGTTTATTCACACTATGTGTTCAGTGACAAGGAGATTGGCTCCGTCTCCAAGGCACAATGGCCACTCCAAGGTCTCCTTCTCTTCCTTAATGCGAATAATTCCTGTTCTCATTTTCAGGCCCTGACAGAAACTACTGTCCCCTGGACCTGGACACATGTCAGCCCCTAGCATGATTTGAAATCCACCTCAGCTCTCTAGGGGCTTGGGGGTGGGTGGCCCAGGTCATTCCCCTGAAACAAACCAGCTTCAACTCAGCCTCCATCCAGGACAGCCTGGTTCTCCTCCCCAGTTCTTGAGAGGGCCTTCAGTTCCTGCCTCAGCAAGGGCTTTCTCAGGGCCTGGGGACAGGGCTTGGGGCTTCTGGCCAGCCACCTGGGCTAGACATTAACCTTGGAGCCATGGCCTTTCTTCAGACAGAGTTGGAAGACCCTTCTCTCCCACTCTGTTTCTGAGAGGTCAGAAAGCATAATTAAAACAGTCTGGCCTTTGTCATCCTGCCTTAGGACTTCCTAGCTGTATGTCATTGGACAGTTCACTTAATGTCTTTGAGCCTCAGTTTTTTCATACACACAGTGGGTATCACAATAATCTTTGCCTAGCTCATGAGGTCATTGAAAGTATGAAATGAGGTCAGGGATGTAAAAACACCTGGAAAGCTAAGATGGTCTTTTGGGGTTTTTTAGACTAGAAGTAGAATAAGGCTTAGATCATAGACAGCATAAATAATAGCAAAAAGCCTCAGGAGTCTTTTATTTCCAGGTCCAAACTGTGCTCCAGGAACAGACTTGGTTGGCCAGATGCTCTCTGAGGACACTTGGCATGAATGCCCCCAGCCTCCACTCCCCAGCACACACGCATGCACCTTCCCAGATACATACAGCACAGCCCAGGCTCCTGGGCTCCGGGCGGGTCCATAGGCCCCAGACTCCTGGATCCTCGCTGACTGCCTCTCCATTCCCGGGGGGCCGCCTCATGCTTGGCCACAGCAACTCCACGTCTCCCTACAGAGGCCCCTGAGGGCGGCTCATCTCTCCCTGTCCATCCTTCTGGGCCATGGTCCCGGCAAGACCTGCAGCTCACAGCAAAGCCATCTCCATGCAATTCAGGACTGAGGCCGCCAAGGGAACTCAGAATTGGAGCATCCACCCCCTTGGCCCCCTCCTCTCCGCCTGCCCGCCTTCCCAGGGCTGTCCTGCTTAATTCTTAATGGAAATTCCATCCCTGGCGCCGGCCCTGGCTGGCTGAGGGAGTCCACACTCGGGCCAACAGAAAACCCCACCCAGAGAGAGGGGGCCTGCCTGGCCACATAAACTCACATACACATATACACACACAAGCAGAGGCATGACAAAGACATTCACAAACATAGAGTGTCTCACCAGGCACATCCATACACAGAAAGATACTACACATTGTAATCGCTAACATTTACACTTGATCTTAGCCAAATGGCTGAGAAGGATAATAATTGCTAACATTTAAAGCACAGTGCTAAGTACTTTACAGATACTTCTTTAATTCTCTTAATAATACTGGGTTCTGATATCAACCCCATTTTACACCATGAGGAAACTGAGGCACAGGGAGGTTATGTCACTTTCACAAAGCTTCTACCAATAACAGCTAACACATGAGCACAGGAACTGTGCTAAGGGTCTCTCTTAAGTGCACTGTCTCATTTTGCTGCATTGTAAGTTTCTGTAGAAGTTACTATTATTCCCATAATACAGACAGGGAAAATGGAGGCTTTGGTGGTTTAAATCACTTGCCCGTGGCCTCAAAGCTGTGAGCTGAAGAGATGCTCTACACACATATTCATGGAAGCTCTCAAAGATGCACAGGGAGACACACAGGTAGAGGCACAACAAAATGTCTATTCTCCCCCATATCTATGCTGCCCAGGGCAGCATCCAGCAAAGGACCCTCCAGGCTGCTGCCCGACTCCACATTCTTCTCCCTTCCAGAATGGACTATCTCAGGTCCATCAACATTACTCCTCATTTCAGGAAGGACAAGTAAAAACCTAAGGGGAGGGAAGATTTCAGGTGCACATTCCAGTCATCCAGGTCCACAGTCAACCTCTAGCCTCAATCCCAAATCCAATTTGACCAGCATGCCCTACAAGGTCACTGAAAGGTGGCTCAGGGACACTCTTCTAAAGGAATCATGAACCCCATGTGGGGTGCACCTCAGAGACTCTGAGCACTATCCAGGGTCTGACCCAGGAGGGCTCCTGGCCTCTACCGCTTGGGTCCTGCCCTCCAATCCAGGCAGGGCCCATGGGACCAGGCATGGCCCAGGAGCTCAAGCATTAGGTATAACAGAGCACCCGTTACCCAAGGGAGCTGAAGCCACACTGCAGAGAGATGGCAAGACCTTGGTAGAACTGGGAGGGAAATGCGACTTTGCGCAGGGCCATACTGTTGGACAAGCTGTGAAGCCCAAAGCCAGGGATTTTGAAAGAACAGACAGGCAGAAGGAGAGCTCAAAAGACTTTAGTAGTCCAGGAACATGTCCACTGCTTGAAGCTTCCATGCTGAGCTAGACATCTCCAAGCAGGTACAGGAGGGCCCTGGGCCTCACCCCAAGCAGCCCTAACAGAGAGTGCCCAGAGTCATATCCACAGCCAACTCTTGTTGTCTCTCTTGGTTTCCCCACCCCCATCCCCAACCCAGAATTCCCCTATTGTTTCTGCTGTCACAAGCCCACTCATTCTGTGGTCAGAAGACAGCCTAGCCTGGCAGCCCAGCAGGGTGGGCCATCTGCACTGGAAAAGGGTTTTTGAGAGAGGAGTGCTTAACCCCTCAAAATGAACCAGCAATGATGGCAGGCCAGGAGCCTGAGAATTTACATTTCTAAAATGTTCCCAGGTGATGTTAATGTTAACTGGGCTGGGACCCACACCTTGAGAACCACTGCCTTAATAAGAGAATATGAAAAAGTCAGGGGTCATTCCAGTTCAAAGCTAAATTTCCAACCTAACTTCAGGATGTAACTGGTTTTCTCCTGAAAGTTCCCTAAAAAAAGAACTTACATTCCTTTCAGCTGCTTGCACTTTCCTTGCCCAACCTCCACCTTCCCAGCTTCGGCATCAGCCCTGCTATCTCTTAGTGGGTCTTTGGTTGGCTCAACTTTTGACTCCTTCCGCTGTAGCACCTCTCAAGACAAAGCTGGCATCTTCCACTCTGTCCTCTACCTGCACAGAGAAGGTTATCAAGATGAGGGGCCTGCACAAAAATAGCTGATGACCAGGGATGGAGATAACAGATCAGAAGGTCATGATGACAGCAGCTGAAATGCCAGCCGCACCAGAGCGATGAAAGATTGGCAACCTAATATCCCACAATCCCCTCCTGTGTCCCTGAGTTGTGCACATCAAGATGTGCTGCCTCAGGGGTGATGGAGACACAGGACATTCAAGGAGGACAGGGCACAGAGGCTGGTGGGGATGCTCACCCTTAACTCAGGCAATGTCCACTTGGTCTCTCTGGCTCTTCATCTGTAACTCTCTCAAGAAGGAAAATTTTCCCCAACTCTCAGATCCAGTGTGAGGACCTGTAATATAATCAGAATGGAGAAAGGTCCCAGCCAGGAAGGCCCTCAGACATCACTGGGTGCACGGGTTCTGAAATGTTATTATCCAACAGAATCCCCTGGGGGCCCAAAATTTAGATTCCCAGGCCCTTGTCAGAGGTTCCGATTCAGCAGCGGGGAGCCAAGGTGTACATCTCTTCCTATCTACTTGTTTAGTGATGCCACGTTGTTAGCTTGAAACTGGCCACAGAAATTCAGGAAATGCTACAAATCAGGACGATTTTTTTTTTTTCCCGAAACCAATATATAAGCACACCACAGGGCCTGTTGATGTCCATTTTCCAAGCATGCCGAGCAGTTATGATGCAGGCCCACTCTGAGAAACAATGACTGAGGACTGTTCTAACCCAGCCCTCTCATTATACAGGTGGGGCACATGAGGTGACAAGACAAAGACTCTTTTGCAGGCATCTTGTGGGATCACAGCTGCTCAGTTGAGGGGAGGGGTGCTGCTTGTTTACTTGCCTCTGGGGTAGGGCTTGTCTCTTGTGGGCCAATCACATGAACCTTCATGAGCATTTGGATTTGAATAGGTTGTATTAGAGCAGGGGTTCTTAACCTTTTTTGTTCCACGGACCCCTTTGCCAATCAGGTGAAAACCACAGACCCCTTACTAAGTGCACACTATACTATGTATTGCTTAATAAATATATCACACCTGCTCCAACACGTCCCTGCAAGAAAATGTTTATTTGAATTTCCATTCAAGCTCAATGACCCCTTGTTAAGAACCCCTGGATTAAAGGTTGTCAGTGGCTGCCTCATCTGACTGCAATGCCTTGGACTGGAAATCCCAGCTTTCCAGGTATGCTTTGCTGAATATAGAGCTGCCGTATGACCCAACAATCCTGATACTAGGAATATATTCAGAAGAATTGAAAGGAAGGACATGAACAGACATTTTCACACTGATGTTCATAGCAGCATTATTCACAATTGCTAAAAATGGAACCAGCACAAGTGTCTATCGACCGAATGAGGGATAAACAAAATGTGATATATACATACAATGGAATACTATTCAGCTCTAAAAAGAAATGAAATCAGGATGCATATGACAACATAGATGAACCTTGAGGATATTATATTGAGTGAAATAAGCCAGACACAAAAGGACAAATATTGTATGTTCTCACTAACATGAACTAAATACAATGAGGAAACTCACAGAGGTAAACTCTAGAGTATAGGTTACTGGGAGATAGAATGTGGGTTGAGAATGGGAGCTGATGCTTAACACATGTAGAATTTTTAATAAGACTTATTGTAAAAGTGTGGAAGTGAATTGAGTTGATGATGACACATTATATTAAGTTTAACTAACACTGCTGATTTATAAATGTGATTTTTGGCTGAATAGGGTAGTTTGTGGATATAAATGTCACTTGAAAGGAAGCTAGAGAATAATCTAGGGACTGTATAACATAGAGATTTTGTTGGTAGATGAAGACTGTGGGTAATAGTATAAATATAAGAATGTTTTTCTTTTACAAAGTGTTAAAAATATGGTGATACATGAGAAAATTACACCTAATGTAACTTATGGACAGTAATTAACAGTAATGTTGAAATATTTTTGCAGCAAGCTGTGGTTTAACTAGCTTTCCAGGTGATTCCAATGCATGCTAAAGTTTGAGGGCCACTGATCCGGTGAGAGGGGCCAGAGCCTCTGCCTCCCTAACAATGAACAGAAGGCTGTTCAGCTTAAGGAGGAAAGGTCATCCAGATGCAAGGCCAGCATGGGTTGTATGGCCAGCCACAGTCCTTCCTGCCCAGCCCCTCAGCTCCACGCTCCTGGGGAAATCTCAGGAGTCTGAGCAGTGACCATGCATCCTTAGCTAAGACAGAGCCTCTCTTTCCAAGGTCTAAGGGGCACCACCCTTCCAAAAACAGCAAGGGAAATGCTACTTCTGTCGCTGCTCTGGTGCCTAATTGAGGGTACCTGAGACCCTCTGGATTCTGAGGGGCGTCTTCTGGCTGACCTGAAGATAGTCCTTCCCCTAGAAGCTGCTCTAGCTCTGTAGCTACTGTTTCCTTACCTTCTTGTGCTCCACAGGTTCAGGGAGCTAGATGAGGATTGACGGTAACTTCAGAAGTGAGGTCTTGGGTAAAAGGGCAAAATAATAATAAAAATAGCAGCTCCTACATTAGCAGGTGTTGACTTCTTGCTATGTGCCAGCCCTGCCTGAACTAAGCATTTTACATGTTTTGCCTCATTTGTGTCTCTCCGCAGTCTAATGATGTAGCTATTACTATCTCTGTTTTAGAAATAAGGAAACGGGCTGAAAGAGGTTAAATAATTCTCTCGAGATCATACAGTCACTAAGTGGAAGACCAGAGATTCAAACCCAGGTCTGACATTAGGGCCCATGACTTTCATGGGGTACAGAACAAGAATACAGGTGGACAGATTCACCTGGGACAGGAGGAAGTGCACCTGCTACTGAAAGAGATGAGAGGAGGGGTGGAAGGGTCCTTTTCTAAAGTAGGAAGCTAGGTGACTCATGGGAATAAAGGGGACAGATGAGGGGTGAGACCTTGAGGAGTCAGGGAAGGAGTAGGTCAGCTCCCCTGGAAAGTAGGGAAAGGACAGGTTAGGACTGAGAAGAGTGACCATGAGAATGAATTGCATATTTGCATTTGCATTCAAATGAAAAGCATACCTTTGCAATGGAGCCAGTGAGAGCAATGCACACAGGCCAAGCCTAATGACTCCAGATCTGAGTGTGGGGACACGGGTGGATCCCACATTTAAGAGGTGTCCCAAAGCAGGGGATTGCAAAGAGTTCACCCTCTAGCACAGGGGTTCTTAACCAGCGGTCCATGGTTAAAGATTGAAAGGTGGAAAGATTTCAGGGGGTCCATGAACTTGAATTGAAAAAAAATCAACTTACTATCTTTATTTTCTCTGACCTCTAACTGAAATCTAGCATTTCGTTCGCTTATGAATGTATGCAATAAATAAATTACAGTAGTAGTCATTTCATCTGACTGGCAAAGGGGTCCATGGAACAAAAATGGTCAGGAGCAAAGGCTGGGACCCAGCCTCACCATGGCTGGGGGCCCCTTACAGGGGCACAGTGTGGTACTGCTCTGGGAAACTGTGCTCCCAGCTCTGGAAGAACAAGGCCCAGATTCTGAGAGCACAAAGGACCTGCAGATAGAGGTGGTCAGAGTGGGCCTGGGGAGCCAGCAGGAAGTTGTGGCACCCAGTGAGGCAAGAACTTTCCCTACTTGGAGAAAGGGGAGGCTCTAGAACTAGTGAGTGCAGACCAAGATGATCAAAATAAAAACCTGAATCATCTTTTATTCCTTGACCTCACCTTCCCATCCCCTTACACCTGACCAGCCAGTCCCATCTGCTCTATCCCCGGACTGTCTACCTCTTCCCTCCACTCCTTCCCATCTTCATTGCCACTGCCCTGCTCCATACCATCAACTCTAATCCAGACTCCTGTTTAGAGCCTCTGAACTGACATCCCTGCCTCCACTTCTGCACTCGAAACTTTATTAGTCACACAGCAGCCGGAGTAATCCTTTAACAATGTAAATGAGATCATGTCCTCCCCCTGTTGAAACTCAACAGCTTATTAATGCACTTAGAATAAAAGTTCCAAACCCTTCCTCTGGCTCACAAAACTCTACCTCGTTCTCCATTAGGGCCACGGATCCCATTTTCTCCGTGAGAGAGGTCTTCTCTAACCTCTCAAACTAAAAGAACCCTCCCCAGTTATTCCCCTAATACCACTTATCACTATCTGAAATTCTCTCTGAAATTTCCTCTTTATTTGTTTGATTATTGTCTGTCTTTCCTACCCTCCACTCCACAAGAACAGAGGCCCTGCCCTCTACCACAGTACCTGGCACATAGCAAATGCTCTGGAAACATCTGTGAAATGGTTAAAGCACAGTGGGAAAAGTAGCTGCCCCTTGCAGCCAAGCCAGGAAGTGGCACAGAAGAGAAGGGGAGCCAGACAGAAAAACCCAGCTCCTGTTCCTGAGACCAAATAGCTGCCCCATCCTGGAGGGTTTTTTGTTTGTTTTGTTTTTTGTTGTTTTGTTGTTTGTTTTCTTTTTTCCTTAAGCTGGC
>JAQZBX010048032.1:8660-20413 GCA_029593785.1 Cabassous unicinctus | reverse complement strand
AAAAAAAGAAGTGAGGGAGCATGTACATACACTTCAAAAACAGGTACAACTAATCAATGGTGAAAGCATTTAGGGTAGTGGGTCTCTTGTGGGAGGTAATGATGAGAGGGGAGTATGAGGGTCGTCTGGGTACTGATACATTCGATTTCTTGGTCTGGGCAGTAGGCTACATGACTGTGTTGGCTTGGTGAAAATTCACTGAGCTCTAAACTCATGACTTATGCACTTTTCTCTATATATGTTCTACAACAGTTTACTTTAAAAAGAAATGAGAGGGCTACAACCAGATTTTCTGGGTTCAAATTCCACCTTACTAGCTGTGCGACCTTATGCGAGTGACTTAACTTCTCTGGGCTTCAGTCTTTTCATCTTTGAAATGCGGGCAATGATAAGACCTGCTGTTAGGAAGGTTAAATGAGTTAGGTCCCTAGAACAGGGTTTGAATTATTTCAGCAAATCGATATTAACCATTACTTTGATGATGATGATGATATAAAGACTGAAATGTAGTGGGACCTCCCTTGTTGGTTGCTATTATCATTATTGGTATTATATGATAATTTCATCATGGGGCATCTCAAATCAGGGTAAATATGCCTATTTGGCACAGGGTGTGTGACACAATATAGTTTAGAGGAACGACAGAGGCATAAGGCAATCCTGTGACCATGGGCCACTCATTCCCCACCTCTGAGCCTCATTTTCCACCTCTGTAAAAAGGGGGTTGCAATAGCTGCCTCATGTGGGGCTGGAGCGAAATGCTGCAAGTAACACTCTCCGCACAGGGACAGGCACATAGTAAATGTTCCTGAGGGGTCAGCTATGGGGGTACCACTTTATAAACAATTTCTAGCCTCCACAGTGGAGATGTCAACTCCTGCCAGGAGACATGGGGAGGGAACCATTATTCCTGTGCTTGCTAGTTGGTCTTCCCTACCACAGACATAAGCCAGGGATAATACTTGGGTCAGAAGGGAAACCCCAGGCCCAAACTGGCAAGGACTGGAATTCTCTAAATGTGGTATGCAGTGGAGTGGGGAAGTACATTTTTATTTTCCCTAACTTCTAACTGAAATACAGCATTTCCTTCCATTGTGAATGCAGGGAACAAACTCCCTTAGTGTTAGCAACACCTGTGACTTTGTCACCAACAGGAATCACAGATGTTATCATAATATACTTGTAAAGACATCTCAAGATATCATTTTTGCTCATTGCTACCTCAAAAGTAGAATAATAAGATCCACTGCTGGATCTTGTTATATAACATGCTAAGAAGTACATCATATTACTACATCACAAATATTTGATCACCACCTATTTCAATATAATTGATTTCTGTTGTAATCCTATGTATTGTTTTATGTATTTAAAAACACTATTCTGAGAAGGGGTCCTTAGGCTTCAGCAGATGCCAAAGAGGCCCATGGCACAAAAAACTCTGAAGATGCTGTGTCTGAGTCACAGTCGGTTTGCTGTCAAAATGAGGTCCTGGAAGTATTCAAATATAAGGAAATGCATTTCCATAATTTTCCATGATGCATTTCTCTCTCCACCTCCCTTTTAGGCTGGAAACTTTTATGGGCTGAACCTGGTCATTTGCATGAGAAGACAAAGGCTTTGTGTACAAAGGGGACAGGGCCTAGGACAGAGGTGGGGCCAGGGGTGAAGATTACAAAGTCAGGCAAATAAGGGGGAGTCTATATTTATACTCAGGAAATGTGGCGCTGAAGAGAGGCAATGCACAGTTTGGGGGATTAGGTGGTCTTGGTGAAGGAGTTGAGGGGGTAGGAAAAGATTGTCTCTGATACGGTTCCAGGTTCCACTGTTCAGTTCATCACTTGCTGTCATCTACCGGGTGCTGGGCCCTGGGACATTGGAGTGTCTCTGCCCACCTTCTCCACCCGCGTGTCCAGAGGTGTAGGGAGAGAGGTGTCTTACTTTGCCAGGGCTGCTATGACAAACACCAAAGACTGGTTGGCTTAATCAAGAGGAAGTTATTGGCTCAAGTTTGGAGACTTGAAATCAAGGTATTGGGAAGCCATGCCTTCTTCAAAGCTTTAAGTGTTCTGGTGATAGCTTGAGGATCTGTCTCTGTTTCCTCCTGTGGCTTCTATTTCCACATCCACATTTCCTTTGCTTATAATGACTCGAGTCATATAGGATTAAGACCCACCCTGATTCAGTTTGGTCTCATCTGAAAGATCTTTATTTTATTTTATTTTATTTTTAAAGATTTATTTACTTATTTATTTATCCCCCCCTTGCTACTTGTGTTTGCTGTGTCCATTTGCTGTGTGTTTTTTCTGTGTCTGCTTATCTCCCCCTTGCTGTGAGGTCTTGCTGCATCAGCCCACCGCGCTGCGCGGGCCAGCCTGCCCTCACAAGGAGGCCCCGGGAAGCGAACCCGGGGCCTCGCATATGGTAAACAGGGGCTCTATAGATTGAGCCACACCCGCTTCCCTGAAAGATCTTAAAAGATCCTATTTACATATGAGTTCACAACCACAAGACTGGGATTTAGGACTTGAATATGTCTTTATGGAGAATATGATTCAATCCCCAACACAGGATTAGGCAGCTCCAGGCTCTGGAGTCAGACTTAGAATCCTATGTCAACACCCCAGTTGCTGGCTTTGTGACTTTGAGTGAGGTGCTTAACTTCATTCCATCTCAGTTCTTCCATCTATAACAATGGAGGGGAAACAAAGTACCTGCCTGGTAGGGCCTGGAGAGTCAATGAGCCAACCCATGGAATCCCGTGGCTGGGGGGCACGGTGCACATGCAATAAACGGTGTGATTACTCATGCCCCAGCTCAAAGGCACTGTGGGTTGGGAAGTCCCTAGAATTCTAAGTCCCTGCCCTCTCAAAACTTCCCTGTCCAGGGTTCTCCTCCTTCAAAGTCCTGATCTTCCTGTAGGACCAACAGACGGTAAATGATTATCTGAAAAATTACTCTCTCCTGAGGGTGTTTAGCCAGAGAACTTCTCAGGAAGCAGGGCTGAAGTTTTGCAGGAAAGATGCTCAGCAAGAATGCCTCCCCAGCCATAGCACACTTCCCAGAAGTGTGGGCAAACCCCAGCACCAACCCTCCCCTTCCTTCCTTCTTGAGCCTGTGCAGTGGGAACCTCGAATGTGGCCAAGTGTTGCTGGCAGCCAGCTGTCTGGGTAGCATGCCAAAGTGGCCTTTTCAATAAATTCTAGCTGTGTGCTTGTTTCAGTTGAAGAACACCACATTTTTGTACCCCTCAGTCATTCCTTTAGTAGGCATGACTTTATGTTCCACGATAGTAGGGAGGGAGAATGAACGATCCTATTTTTTTTTTCTCAATTAAATGATCTGCCTTGTTCTCCACTGAGCCCTGTGCCTAGAACAGTGATATAGACTCAATCAGTATATTTTACATTATTGCTCAAAAAGATGATACATCTACATGTTTTTAAAAATAAAAATATTAAAAAGTATGAGTAAAAGTATTCTCTCTTCAAGCATTAAACCCTACATACCCAGTTCCCTACCCCATCCCAATCCCATAGGTAACCACTAAGATTATTTTCTTGAATTTCCTTCCTGGGTTTCTTTATGAATATCCAAGGAAATATGTATATTCTTATTTTCCTTCCTTTCTTACACAAACAGAAGAATACGGTACAGTTGTTCTACACATTGCCTTGTAAAAAATGTAACAATATATCTTGGTGCTCCATGCTTAGGAGTACATAGAGGGCTTCCATTCTTTTTCACAGCTGCATAGTATTCTCTCGAATGGATGCACCATAATTTTTAAATCAGTCCCTCATTGATGATCATTTAGGTTGTTTTTAATCTTTGTTTTCCAACAACGCTGCAATGGATAACCTTGTACAGATTTCATTATGCATAGGAGTGAGTTCACCTGTGGAACTCATTTCCAGAAGTGGGATTGCTAGATCAAAGATTATTTACATTTTGTAATCTTGATAGTGCCAAATTGCCTTCCTTAGAGACTGTATTACTTTATGCTCAGTAAATATAGAATAACTAAATGAATGAATGAATGAATGAATAGATGATCATTTCAAGCTCAGTCATTTTAGGGCCCCAAGCATGCAAGAAAAATGGGGCGGGGGCTGATGTTGGTCCAGCAAGGTCACTGATTTTACTGTGACTCTTTTGGCACCTCGAGGCCACTGAGCAAGATTGTCTTTTCATCTTTTGGGCAGAGATTCCCCTCACAACCATCCTCCCACCAAACACAGGCTGTTCTGTTTTATTCACAGGACGATAAGCCGGGGCCTGGGAACTTTTCAAGGGCCTATAAAAATGTCTAAGACCTGAAATTTAAAAAAAAAAAAAAAAAAATATTGGCTCCCAAATACAAAAAGAGAAAACTACAAAATCACAATTGATAAATGTAAAAGTAAATGTCTATATAATGTAATATTGCATCAGCTTCATTCAGTGTTCATAAAAGTTCCATCACATCTGAAAATAGTTTGAAAGCCAGATTATCTTACTTCACAAGAATCCCTGAGTGTGCAGGAAGACTGCCAAGAAATCATTCCCAATTGTAAATTAAGTGAATTCCTCGAAGCCAAATAATTTCAAAAGCAAAATGATAAAATAACCCTTTCAAAAAAGTTTAAAACAAAAACTCTATATATTTAATGTAAAATACGACTGTCATTTTTTAAAAAAGTTTGATATATTGTGAGAAGAAGTCCCCAAAGGTAAGAGTGCCTTAGGCCTACTAAGGTCTTAAAAATGCTACTAGCTCCACCTGCCTATGAAGCACCCCATCCATGGTGCTCTGGGCTTGTGGGCCCCCAACATCCCAAGAGGAAACAGAAACCACTCCTCCGATTGAAGAGGCTCCCCTCAGTTTTGGCAGCCTGAACAAGATATTAATTTCTCTATAGATTATCTGGCCTGACTAGTAAGCCGTCCTGAGTCCCACTTGAAAATGAAAGTCTGTGGATTTGCACACCATTTGCCCATGAAAGCTGAAGAAGGGGCAGGGTGTTTGGGGATCAGTTTAGGGCCCGCCGGCTGGGAAGAGCAGGGGGCGGAGGACTATACCTTGGCAACCCTTGTTCCACAGCCTCTTGTAGTCCAGGCAGCCACCCTGGGGCCCCGCTGAGCCTGGTCTACCTGGTAGCTTGGACAGCTGGGACGCCAGGAGTTGCCCTTCACTTAGTCCTGTCCCTGTCTCCCCTCCCTTCGCCTTATAGCTGGGAAAACAGAGGCCCACGGTAGATCTCTAATGATTTCTTTTTCAGCCCCTGCCATGTGCCAAGCACTTCAAATCCATACATATATGATTTCCTTTCATCTTTGCCAGTTGGTAACACTCACCTCACTTGTCCCATTCTAAAGATGGGAAAACTGAGACTCAGGGCTGGCAATGGGCTGCCCAAGACAAAGAACAAGGCAGTGGCAGGGCCAAGACAGAAACCTGGGTGCCACTTGTTGCCTCCCCATACACATGCTCATCTGTCTTCCATGCCTTTGCTCCTCCCATTCCCTGTTACCCAAATCCTGTAAGAACTTGAAAAACACATTGAATCAAAAGTAATAAGTGTTCATATATTCAAACTCTAAAACAGAAAGCAAGTTTAAAAACACATTCTTCCCTCTCCCTTCCTCTGGGACTCTTCCTTGCTCATAAGCAAACCCTGACTGCCTTCTGGAAGCTTCCCTCCAAGATCTTGTCCCCTTTTTTCAGTGCTTGTATAAACACCTTTTTTACTCCTGTTGTAGGCCCCTTCACCTAACTAGGATGACGCCTGTACTTCCACCATTAGGACAGCATCTCTTCAAGCTTTCAGTTAAAATGCCCCGACCTCCCAGACCAAGGAGGAATCTGAGATCAGGTTTGGCTGAGGGGTGGGGCTGGGGAGAGCACAAGGGCTTCAGGAAAAGGGAGATGGTGGAGGCAGTGGGGCTCATGTGTCCTGGGCACGGTGCCAGGCCCTGGGGACAGGGTGGTGAAGAGTAAGGACATAGGGCCGCTCCTGGGATCAAGGCCTCACCTGCTCCCTGGGCAATGCGACTCTCCCTAACTCCAGCGGGGGCCTCACCTGCCTGGCACCAGGACCCAGCCAACCCTCTGCCCTCCATTAGCCCCCAGGGTCACCCAGGCCTGTTCTTATCGCAGCCCTGGTCCCCGGGCCCTGGGACTGAGAGCTTGGCCAGTGCTTCAGATGCCTTCTCTCTCAGGAAGAGAACCACAAGGTGTGTAGATTTGCCTGCCAGTTTGGTAGGGAAATGAGGCCACTGGAAGCCAGAGTTCCCAAATCTGGGCTGAAAGGATCTGAGAGCCCTGGGGTCCCCCAGTGGGGCTCTTCTCTCTGAAGCACCCTCCCACCCCCCACCTCCAGGCTCCTTGAAACCAGCAGAGACCAGGCCTAGTCCTTCCCTGAGTTCACCCAACACCAGGTGGAGGCAAACAGCAGGGGCTGGGAAAGGATGCTTGTTGAATGAATTAGCTACCATGCTGAAAATTTACTGGGTAAATTTATTTCTCATTTAAGCTTCCCAACAGCTCTAGGAGGTAGATGCTATTATTATCTCCCATTCTACAGATGAGGACACTGAGGCACAGGGAGGCTGGATGTTTGGCCCAAGGTCACACAGCCCCTCCCAGCACAGTCTTATTTTGGAACCCCTGTCCAGTGGCCCAGCCCATTCTGCCCCCAACCTGGGTCTGGCAGCATGGTGAGGGGCACCCCCTTGGGGTCTGTGCCAAAGTGCATGGGAAATCTTCTTCCTAGTCAGAGTGGCTTCTGCTCTCAAGTCACCAGGCTCCTTCCTGCCACCTCCCCAGCCTTCCAGTGCTCAGCCCCATTCACAACTCTGCCCCCTCCATTATCTCTCCTGACCCTCAATAACCTCCAATCCCCTCCCCATCCAGGCCAGCTTCCTCGGGATTTGCTCTGGGTTTAGCAAGACCCTACCAGGACTGGGTCCTGTCACCCACCCACAAATAACTGAGCCATCTCTGCCTGTACCCTTGCCTCAGGGACTGAAGGTCTCCATTGTTGCCCTTTGGGTAGGGGTTTAGGGTGGCTTCTCCAGCAGGGCCCAGGGAAGATGCAAATGTGGTACAACAAAGAGGTTAATGCTTGTGCTAACCACAGTGAGCAGCCCAGCCTGCAGGAAGGAGTGGAGCCCTGGTGAAGTGACAGGTGGGTTGTGATGGTTAGGGAAAAATCAGGAGGCCCTTGAGCATGGGATGAGGGTAGGGGGTGCTTAAAGAGTAGTGGCTCCATGAGGCCTGGGGGAACTGCCGGAGGAACGACTGCAGGCTTTCTGTCTCAGAGCAGGTAGAGGCAGAGCCTTTGGAGATCCCCTAGTAACCCATTGCCTCATTGCACAGGTGGGGAACTGTGGCCCAGAGAGGGCATGGCTATGGCCAGATCACACAGCATATCAGGTGGTAGGGCCTGTTTTCCTCTCTGTCCTCCCTGCCCCAACTCCAGCTGTAAACGCCTCAAACGCAAAGGCAGTATGCGGTGGGGTGCTACTTGGGAGGAATCTGGCCTCACTCCACCCTTCTCTGAGGAAACTGACCGAGGATGAGTCACTGGCTCTGTGTTCCCCCATGGTTTGCCCAGAAGCTGGCCATGTGGGAGCAAGTTCACTGCCCAAATTTCCCCTTTTTGGTAAACAGTGGCTACTTCCTCCTCAGTTGACTGCTTCCTTCTGGTCCCTGGTTTTCTGGGAGGCTCGAGAGGGAAGGGACTTACATAGGCATATAGGGTAAACCCTCCAGCACCAAACACCCCCAGACACAGGGGAGGTATACAAGGCTGTACAAAGCTGAGCCCAGACCACAAGAAGGTTGACATTTAATCTAAGACACCTCGTGGACTGCAAAATGTCAACAAGTCATTTAAGAGGGGTTCTGAGTCATTAGAAGTGACCAGAGGCAGCTCCAAAACTTCCACTTATGTGTGTGCAATCTGGCTGGAGATGGGAAACTGAAGCTGCTTTTGCTTTGTACTTTCCATAAACTATAAAAATTTTCCAAATCAAAAGTGGGGGAAGATACTAAGAGAGATGAGGTGAAGTCCCATCACCTAGCCCCCTCCTGGTCAGCCCCTGAAAGGGAGCCTCAGGACCCTAGGGGTGAGATAGTGCAGGGTTTCTTCATGAAATAACCAGAATCCCAGGGTTCTTGCAGGGGGGAGGGGGACAGGGACAGAGGAAGGCCTGAGAGACACCTGGAGGACCGGGAGAGTACTGGGGTTGATCCTGGAGGCGCTGGGAGAGACTTGGAAGGCTTGGGCTGCTTCTCCTTGGCTCAGATGGGTGGACAGAGACTTAGGGCCCTCCAGGGGCCGATGTTGACATGTTGCTGCCAACTTTGAGGCCTCCATACTTTGCTCCTCTTGTTGGGGACTCAGGGTTGAGCAGCCTTCCCAGAGACCCATATTCTGGGCCTGGCCAGAGTTGGGCAGGGGCCAGGCCAGTTTATAGTTTACTTTAGGTACTACAGTCTCAGCACCTGGACCTGCCTTTTGCTGGAGACTGATATAGGAAGTCCTAAAAGACCAGGCAGAGATCGCCTGCTATCTTGCTTCAACATGTGACTTTGGTGAGGAAATACCTCTTATGGTACCTTGAGTTGGATTTTCCATGGCCTTGGGACTGTAAGCTTTTACCCCAAATAAATACCCTTTATAAAAGTCAACAGATTTCTGGTACTTTGCATCAGCACCCCTTTGGCTGACTAATACACTTTTGAAAACAATTTGTAGGTTAGGTTTTACTCATTTGGCCAGAAATCCCCCCTAAGCATGATGACTGCCAAGAAATTATAGTCAATCATAAATCAAAATGAATCATCCATAGTCTGATAATATCAAGAGCAAAATTATAGAAATTCCTGCAAATATTTTTATAGTAAAAATAAAATTACATATATGTTTACTACGGGATGTGGGTACATTTAATATGATGTGGGCTGTGGCTTTCAAAAGGAAGAGTGCAGGGGTCCTGCATGCATTTAAAAATGGCCCCCAGATCCTCTGCTAAGGGCCTGGGGATGGTGGCGACCAGGAGGCACAGTTGAGGCTCAAGTGCAGAAGGGTCAGGCCTGAGGCCCAGCTTGTCCATGAGAAGCACAGACACTGGCTCTAGGAGGGACTTAAGAGCTGCCTTGTCTGGTACTATCTACCAAGCAACTGTTCAGCCAGCCCAGGCTTTTGTTCCAGGGGGGAGGGCTCACTCCCTCAGAGGCAGCCCTTAATATTTGGGGATACCTCTGCCTATGTGGAATGCCTTCCTCGTGCACAGCAGTAGCTATCTGCCTCCAGGTGAGGTACTGTGGGGCCTGGCTCTATCCTCTGGGACCAAAGGTCATGACCACTCCCACTGCCTCACAATTCACTAATAGAGCTGAGGACAGATGGGCTGTACCCTACCTTGCCCCTCAGCCTCCCAGAACCTTGGCCACACATAACCAGTTCTCCTAGTTTTTCCCCTTTCTGTAGGGTTTTCCAGTCCTACCCCACCCTGGCTGTGGAGGCCAATTAGTCACAGCACCCCCTTACCCATAGGGCAGGCCCAAATTGAAGCTCATGGTGGCCCATCCCATTCTGGGTTCTCTGGCCTCCCGAGCTTAAGGGCTGGTCTGACTGCTAGATCCCCTCTGTAGTGCTAGTGAGGAAGACATTAACATTAACTGTGTAAGAATAATAACAGCTGACCCTCCTCGGGCTCTTACTTCATGCTAGGTCCTGAGCTAAGCGCTTTCACAAGCATTCTTACGGTAACAATGGTATGTGGCAGCTACTTGTATTATCTCCAATTTAAAGATGAAGAGACTGGCTTAGAGAGGTTAACAACTTGCCCAAGGTCACACCACTGGTAAGCGGCATAGCTAGGAGACAACTCCTGACATTCTGGCTCCAGAACCCTGTCTTTAATACTATGGAGAGCTAAAAAAGCATTAACGTGGGAGACATCTTTCCTTTGGCCATCATGATAAGGCCCCAAGAAAGAAGTGTTTATGTGGCAGCTAAGGCAAGGCTTGTGGAAGAACAACTAGGGAAAACTTTGGAGCTTGCTTTTCCAACCTGTCTGGCTCCAAGCAGGCAGTCTAATTTGGTATCCCTGTCCATCTCAGGAAGCTTGGTTTTCTACCTGTGCCTTTTGTTGTGTTTGTGTAAAAATGTGCAAAACTGTGAGGGTAGGGTATTTGTTTTATCTTGGCCTTCTCACAAATTATTTCTTTGAATAAATGAGCTTTTGTACTTGCTTTTTGTTCCCTATGCCAGGAAGAGTTTCCCACTGGATCTTCACATAGCTTGTTCCCTCACATCATCCAGGTCTCTGATCAGTGTCAAAGAGGTCTTCCATGACCACCCTGTGGAAATACCTGAGAAGACCTGCCCTGCACCAGCTTCCATCCTCTTGTTTTGCTCTATTGCAAAAACAATAGTATTCCCCTCCTAAGCTTGTTGTGAGAGTTGAAATAAGTTAATATATAAAGCACCGGTAATAAGTGCTATTACTGGCATTTAACTATAAATTAATTATATAATTAATGTTAAAGAAGTATTCATTATTTATATCATTACTTAAATTTTGCCACAATATTTATACAACATAGTATAGATTATATTTATCTGCTTGTGTATTATCTCTCTCCCTCGCTAGAATATAATCTCCATGAGGGCATGGAAGTGATTGGCCTGTTCACTGCTGTGTCCCCCAGCACCGGAAACAGCACCCAGAAGGCGTACAATAAATAATTTGTTTAGTTCAATGAAGGAACTGAGGTCTGGAGAGGCGGGAAATGTTTTGGCTTTCATTCATGCATTCTACAAATATTTACCGAGCACCCACTCAGTGTCTGGCAATAGGCTCTCTCATCTTGCCTCATTTTTAGAATATCAGCCTGGGAATCTATGAGGGCGGAGATTTAAAAATTAAGTTTTATATTGAGGTATAATTTGCATTCAGTGAAATCCACAGTTTTAAGTGGACAGTCTGATGAGTTTTGAGAAATGCATACTCCGGTGTAACTCAGACCCCTAAAAGAAGTAAAACATTTCCTTCAGCCCGGAAAGGCAGGTATTTTGAAGACCACGTTACACGACGGCAACTGAGGCGCAGCGACTGAGGCGCAGCGGTGAGGAAATCCTCCCGAACCCGGCATCTAGGGCGCAGCGGGGGCCGGGCCGGGGCGGGCACGGCGGGGGCGGGACTACAAGTCCCAGGCTTCTTTGCGCACCCGCGGGCCGTGCGGAGCAGCGAGGCCACGGGGAGGGGGCGCAGCGGCGGTGGCAGCGTGGGGGCCGGGGCGCCGGCAGTTGGCGCGCACCGGCTGGCGGGCAATGTCTGGGGCCGGGGCACGGGCAGAGGAGAGCGGCGGCGGCGGCGAGGGCGCGGCCCCGGGGGGCGCCGCGGAGCTTGGGGCGGGGCCCGGGCGGGAGCCCGCGCGACTGTGCGGGTACCTGCAGAAGCTGTCGGGCAAGGGCCCGCTGCGCAGCTACCGCAGCCGCTGGTTCGTGTTCGACGCGCGCCGCTGCTACCTCTACTACTTCAAGAGCCCGCAGGACGCGCTGCCTCTCGGCCACCTGGACATCGCGGACGCCTGCTTCAGCTACCAGGGCCCCGACGAGGCGGCCGAGCCCGGCACTGAGCCGCCCGCGCACTTCCAGGTGCACAGCGCTGGAGCTGTCACGGTGCTCAAGGTGGGACCGCGAGCTCGCCGCAGCCCCTCACCCTGCCCTCCACTCCACCCCCCCCCCGGAACCCGC
>JAQZBX010048031.1:8357-20405 GCA_029593785.1 Cabassous unicinctus | reverse complement strand
ATTAAAAAAAAAAAAAAAGACCTGTTCTATGCCTCATTCATCTTTATATTCCCCAAAGCAATTACTATGGTGCATTCATTCATTTATTCAACAAGTATTTATTGATGACCAATTATATACCAAGCATTGTTCTAAACTCTAGGAATACTGTAGTGAACAAAATATTCTGATGAGAAGATAAACAAGACTACTGATATATATACCATATATATAAAATATTAGATATACATGAGATGTATATAGACATAGATATAAATATATATAAGATATTAGATAGCAAGAGTGAGTGCTTGTTAAGTATAGTGAGCATATGCTTGAATTTTTGTATGAATTCCAAGAGCAGCTCCATTCTCCAGAAAACCCTGGTATAACAATAGGGTCTGTGGAATGGTTTCACTGGAGGCCTTAGAATGGACCCTAGACTCTACTCCCCAGTAGTGATTGGGATCCCTTTAGAAAACTCTTAAAGGCCATGGTGGGAGTCCTTGGAGCCCAGAAGCTCTCTTGGGAAACACTGTCCTTCTCAAATTAAGTAATGAAAGCCTAAACTAAAACCATTTTTAGAAACAGAATCTTCTTGGACACCATTTATAGCACTGAACCTTTCTGCTTCCTACTAAGGGAACTCGCAGGGATGGATCCACCCCGCCCAGCCGAGCTCCTATGGTCAAAACACAGTTATTGGCCCCCTGATGAATGTTCCTCCCTCCTCTTCTTTGGCTCTCCTGCAGATACAGGGACTGCTCCAGCATCCCCGTTATTTGCGGCGCCAAGAAAACTAAGAGGCTCACGACAGCTTGGGCTGGTAGAGCCCACACTGGAAGCTGCCTGATTGCCAGGGCCCATTAACCTCCTCTTCTAGCTCATTGTTTTACAAGTGGTCATCGCCACCTCACCGCCCAGCCAGAAGCAAGTAGCAGCTTTATAGCCTACTTACAGAAAATGGCTCAGCACTTAGGCATTTTCTGGTGCCCCGGGGTTCAAAGTGAAATTAATTTCCATTACCTCCCATAATAAATCACCTCACCCAACACATGTATGAAATTCCATTCAGGAGACTCAAGTCGTTCTGGGGCCACACAGAAAAGCATACACACTTCAGCTTGCACTTAGTTAATTTCCCTGCTTGGGATAGAGCTGATGGGGCCCTGCAAACAATTAGGTTCCAAGAGAGCCAATGGAACCTGAAATTGCCCTAAAATGCTCAGACAGAAGCTGGCCTGATGATCCTGGGTTTATTTCCAGGAGAAGGGGGTGTTCATTCCCTCGGAATGCTCTTTGGTGGTCTACCTCTCTCCAGGGCCTTGTCACGGGCACAGATACACAGAGCCTGAGAAGAGAACCGCAGCGGCCCACTCTGTTTGACATCAGAATCTGGACCTGGTTGGAAATGTTTTGGGGCCTAATCATTCTGCTTCTCCATCTTTTATAGAAGAACTACTGAATGAGCATAAGTACAGCACACAGCTCAATAATGAAGAAAGTGAATTGCTAGGTATGTCGTCACTGAGACAAATCCACAGAGGTTGAGAGGACGGTGAGTGTGACTCACACCCAGGGAATCATGCCTGTGGAATTCTAGCAAGAGACGCAGAGGGAGAGGGAAGAAGAGAGGCCCAGAATCTCAAGCTGGACAGGGTCTTACAGAGTCCTGACTGCAATCCCCACAGATTACAGATGGGGAAAGAGAGAAGCAGAGATATTAGATTGTAATAGCAACCACTACTGTGCTTTGGGTACCCATTCTGTGCCAACAAGGTGATAATTTGTAATACTTGTGTTACTTAAGTCTCAAGGAAACACATGAAGTAGGTTGTTTTTGTTGTTGTTGTTGGTAATAGAATTTGTTTTTTAGAACAGTTGTAGATTTACAGAAAAAAAATTGATAGTGCAGTGTTCACATATACCCTATATCCCATTACTCCTATTATTAATATCTTATATTACATAGTGTACATTTGTTACAATTGAACCAATATTGATGCATTATTATTATTAACTAAAGTCCATAGTTTATTCAGATTTCCTTAGGTTTTACCTTTCTTTGTTCCTTAGCTGTTTTTTGTTTTATTTTGTTTTTACCTTATTTTGTCCTTTATCTGTTCCAAGATCCTATCCAGGACCCATACTATGTTTAGTAGCCATGTCTCCTTAATCACCTCTGATCTGTGACAGTTACTCAGACTTTCCTTGTTCTTTGGTGACCTTGACAGTTTTGAGGAGTAAGTACTGGTCAGTATGTTGTAGGATGCCCCTCTATTGGAATTTGTCTGTTTATCTCATGATTAGACAGAATGGCATTGTGGATTTTGGGGAAATAAGGTAAGTATTTTTATCTTCATTTGCAAATAAGAAAACCGAAGACACAGTGGAATAAGGGGAATCACCCTAAGTCATGCCACCAAAAAGTGATGGAGTTTGGAACTTGGGTCTTTCTGAATCTAGAGATCATGTTCACATTGCTTCCTGGTAATCCAGTGAGTTGGAAACCCAAATGGAACTTAAATCCAAAGCCCAAACTGGTGTTCTTTCACAAAGATGAATAGAATGATGGAGAGCTAGATAGGTAGATAGATAGAAACCTTATAATTGCATTCTAATGATAAAAGTAACAAGTCTCACTATAAAATGCGCAAGCATTATGGGATACAATGAAGTGAGAGTGTCCCCTGAAATAACTGCTATTGTTAGAAAGAAAGCCTTCCAATATTTTTCTATGCTTATGTCATAAATTAAGCCAACATGTATTTTATGAAAACAAAAGCACATTATACATAATTTCCTGCAATTTGTTTTTTCTTTAACAATATATGACACATAATTTTATGAGTCATATGTTATAGCTTCATCTCAAACTTTTTACCAACTCTTAATTAGCCATTTCCTTATAGATGAACATTAAGTTTCTCAGTTGCTGATGCTCTTTCCATTAGTATGATGGGTCTACAATTTCTGGGTGCATAAACATAGTTTAGAGAGTTTATTAAAATGCAGAGTCTTGGGCACCAAGGCCAGAGTTCTCATTCAAATGGTCTGAAATAGAACCCAGGCATTTTGATTTTTAGTAAACACAACCTCCTCCTCCAGGGGATGATAGATGCAAGTGACTTCGAGATCATATTTTGAAAAAACATTTAATCCCCTTTTGTATTTTGGGAGTATATATTTGGAAAGAGGTAATCCATCCATGCAGATATACAAACTTCAGCATCCAACTGATTGTCTAGAGTGAAATAAATCTAAATATATGACTTTGAGAAGTAAATGCTGTTTTCAAAAACTTTCATGTATCACCTATACCTACAAAGAAAGTGTTTCTTAATTTTGCTCTGAATAGACTTGCTTTAATGGCTAGCCAGATATTATAGGATATGCTGGGGGGTTAGAGGAGATGGTTTCTTCACATATACTGTCTCATTTGAACCCTCCAACAATTTGAGGGTTAAGCAGAACACATGTCTTGTGGCATTTTTAAATAAAGTGCTTGAGGCTCAGAAGGGCTTGTCAAGGTCACAAAGGCAGTAGTCCAACAGCAAGAATGTCAACTCATGTTGACCTTGAGCTGTGAATAAGTCCATCTTTTGTTAAATGACTTTACTGACTCAAGTAACCAACCCACAAGAAGAGAATGACCAAGTCCGTTGCTGCCAAGACACTCCCTTATTACTGAAGGCATTTTCCACATGGTGAGAAATCTATTAGTAGTTTTGATCTTACTTCTGCGGTATTGTGGGGTAGAGAGAAGTTCTTCCAACCAGTTTTAGTATTTAAAAAAAATCTAAGGGAGTGTTTGTGATTGACCACATGCATCTAGATACATGCATCTAGACCCAGCTCTATAGCCAAGGGGGTGAGGAAGTACCTTGCCGGATACAGATCATGAGTCTTACCAAGAAGCCCCACTAAGGTAACAGGTGGAAGAGAGGGAGATGCAGGTCCCTTCAACAAGGGAATGGTAATCCAATCTGGGCACAGTTACTACAAGAAGGAGGAAAAGGTGCTGGCCAGTCCCATAGAGCCCCTGTCCACCATAGGTTCTCTCCGCATAGTCGTTTGCATTTGTAGAATGGGGTCATTTTCAAGACACTTTTACATGTAATCTCCTCAAGATAAAAATCCATTGTTAGTTAGCAATACCCGTTAGCATCAAAACAAAAATGTGTTTAAGTCATTTAGAAAGTTTGCTTTTTAAAGAAAGTTGTTTAAACTACATCCTCATTTCCCAGTGTCTTCCATGGTCAAATGAGCACTACGTGCTGATTTCCCCTTAGAGATACACACTTCAGACTAGCATATTGAAGGCTCTGAGAAGTCCTACAGTAAAGAAATCTGTTTAGCTGACTTATCCAATTGTTTCCCAAAGTAATTTGACTATGGATTTTTCTTTCTTTTGGATTCCACTATAAATTCATTCGGAAATTGAGTTCTACAGAAATAATTGAAGGAAATGCTGTACCATTGACTCATCAGCAAAGTCTCCTTTATGAGCAATTAGTGGTTAACTTCAGCCAAATCAAAATATAACAATTTTTCTTAGATACACTCTCTTTAGTAATGTTTTACAGCAGACAGTTAGATTTTGCAATTAGCTTCACTATGTCAGAGCATTCCAAATCTATCAGACAGAATGACTCCTTTCTATAAATGATATTTCATAACACTCTCTTTATCATCCTAAAAGGAAATTCATAGAAAATGTAGTCTACTTTTACATAAGATTTCACCAAAGATCAATACAATGCCCTAACTGTAATATAACAGTAATTAAAAGAAAGTAATTTAGAGTAAGTGAGCATCTATTTCAATGCTCAACTAAGACTACACTAAAAGATCTACTGAAGTAATCAGAGGCTTGCACTTAGACATGGAATCCTAGGAAGGAGACAGCTACAAATGCAGAATGGTAAGGAGGTGTTGTATTGGTAACTCTGATTGATAACTGATACCCTGAATAATGTGATTTTTCTCAAAGGGCGAACTACTCTTGGTAAAGTTCTCAGAGGATCAAGTACAGCCTTCACCCTGCTTACATGGTAGCTGCCTAGCTTGGAAATTCAGTGCATGCTTTGTGTGAATATGTAAAATTCAGGTAAATTTAAAGCTCCAATAATTATAAACAGGTCATTTACAGAGGGGTATGGTCACAGGCATTATCCCAACCAAGAACGGAAATGAGGACCTTGTTTTATTTTTTTTATATGAAAGCCTAGTGGAACATTCAAAAGTCATGCAGAATAGAGAACAATTCTTCACAGGTGGAACTACCCACATATTGCAAGACATTTAGAATCCCTGGCGCCGACACACTAAATGCCAGTGATGCCCTCCAGTAATGTGACAACCAAAACACCCCCACGAAGTTCCAAAATGCCCTCCAGGGTAGGGAACTGCCTTGACTGAGAAGCACTGAGATGCAAATTGTTCTTTGGGTTGTTTCAAAAGGAAAACTGCAAATAGGAAAATCTGTTGCCCCCAAAATATGTTTTCAAATATTTTATGAGGAGGAAACAGGATGGGTAGTAATTAGAGCCATTCTTTTATATTGGAAAACAAGCTAATTTGTAGTTGAATCTTGTGCCCCATGAAAGACTCTAGCCTTCCTTTTAATTCTGTACAAAATCCTAGCCTCAGCAATGATAGAAATATGCAAAGAACAGGGCAGGAATCAGTAGTTATGGCTTGCTCCCTGCATGCCAGGTACAAAGTACACTACATTTCTTGTCTCTTTAAAAGAACCTTGTCAGGAGGGCATAAATATCCCATTTTATGGTGAGGTTACCGATGCTACTGGATCTGATAAAATGACCTGATGCCAAAACCTGCACTGCTTCTCTTCAGCTTGGAGGACAACAGCCGTTAACACCAAGGATTTACATAGGGTTCCAATCCTGAATCCTCCACTACATGAAGATGGGCAAGTTACTTAAATCTCTCTCTGCCTTGGTTTACTAACCTGTAAAATGGGAATGACAATAATACCTATTCTCATAGGATTGTTATGACTATTAAATGGGGGAAACACTTAAAACTGGGCTTGGTACACACTAAGTCCTATAATAACAAACACATTTCTTTTTCAGCTGCCTTTGACAGCTTTGAAATTTCTTCCCTTGGGTCCAAGTTCATCCACTGAGGTCCACATTTCTTCTCTTGTTTGGGGTAATGCCTGTCACTACATCCCACTATAAAGCATGACCTAGGGCATTTCATAAATCTAACATAGCTTCTGACTTCCCCCATCCACTAGTCCTTGATTAGAAAAAAAAAAAAAAAATGCATTGGCTTTAGGCAGGTATGTGATATAGAGAAAAGAGTTCCCAGATCTGCCTCTAACTTTCTGGGTGACCTTGAGCAAGTCACCTAAACTCTCCAGGCATTTGTAAAGTGCATTTGTAAAGCCCAGTGTCCTCTAAGATACCTTTAGGCATTCTCCTTCCCCACTTCAACAAGAGAGAATTCCAGAACTGGACAAAAGCAGAACTCAGAAGCTTTTGTGGGCTGTTCATTCATGCAGCATCAGTTATTTAAGTGACCTCAGCTACCCTCAGAACTCAGTGTTTGTCAGCCTATTAATTTGATCCCCAGCCAGGAAAATGACTGCTAGAAATGCAGAGACGCACTTGCTAAAAGTGGAAAGCAGGCCACTCTAACAGCCAAACTGACTGTTTGAAGCAGTCAATAATTATCCTTTTTATTTGCATAATGTTCTGCCTTTTTTCATACACACACACACACACACACACGCGCGCGCGCTGCTGGCCATCTTTTGAGGAAAGAAGATCAGAGATTATCATACCAATTTTGCAGATGAGAAAACTGAGGCACAGGGAGGTTTTATGGCTCACACAATGCTCCCGAGTCAGGCTTTGTCAGAACCCAGGTCTGCTGATTGCTAGTCAGATTCTCTTTGCATCAATAAGAGCAAGCACATCTAGAGTACCACATTCATGATTTCTGATATATTATATCACTCAATCTTCACAATTGCCTTAGAAAGTAAGTATTAATACCTTTTTATAAACAGATTCAGAGTCCCACTAGATTTAAAATTCCCCTGGGGCAGGGAACCACATCATATTTATCTGAAAACTCACCCAAATTTACTTAGCTTGAAAGTGGCAGAGTTGAGACCAAAAGTCAGTCTCTGTTCAACAACTACTTTTGGAGTCCCCACACTAAGCCTGGAAGGCTTGATCTGTGTGTGCAAACTAAGCAGCCACCTCTGCGGTGGGCTCTGGGAGGGGCAGGGACTGCAGAAAGAGTAGAAGAGGAAGAAATGGTTTCATTGGTCACCTCCTACGTGCCAGGGGCTTCACGTCCATTACTGCATAAACTCCATGAGAACTGATCCCTCTGGAGCTCCTTAATAGTGGAGTCATCTAATTTTTATATTTTAATCTATACATTAAATGGGGAGGACTCATATACTTCCCTCCAGTCAAGATTTGAGTTAGAACAATATACAAGGGATAACTTTTTGGGAAAAGGTACCATGTCACACCTGAATTCCAAGATCCAGGTTGGATCGAAGAAAGTTTTGGAGGCTGGTTGTAGATGGGCCTCAGTTCAGATCAAATGTCATCAAATTCAATAAACCTCCACACAGTACTGCCACTTTGGCAGGTCCACATTAAGCACCAGCAACACAGAAATGAGCAAGACTGCCCCTGCCCTCGGTCTACCAGGGGAGATGAATGTGAAGAAATGGAAGTTGTGGAGGTAGCATACCATGTGGGCTCTGGAGCCTGACTGCCTGGGTGCAATCCTTATGCCAGCCTTTGCAATCCGTGTGAGCTCAGGAAAATTCCTTAACTCTCTGTGTTTTATAAAGGAAGAGGGATGCTAGCAGTCTCAACTTTATGAGGATTGGTGCAAGGATTAAATGAAAACATGTAAAGCGTTTAGAACAATGCCTAGCACATCATAAGCGCTACCATGAAACCAGTACAAGACAGGGTGAGAAGTACAGTGAGAACTAAATCCAAGTCATGAAGGAGGGGAGGGTGAATTCTTTCCATGGACAGTGGGGGTCAGGAATGGGTTTCCTGGGTTTGGAAGGATGCCTAGACGTTTTCCTCAGACATGGCAGAAAAAGTGCGGATGATACTATTACTGCTACTCAGAAAAAAGCAGCTATCATCTATTGAGCACTTACTGTTTGCAGGCCCTATCCTGGTGTATTACATGAGCTATCTCATTTAATCTTTTCAGTAGTAACCCCATGTAATTGGTACTATGAATATTCCCATTAGACAGATGAGAAAACAGAGACCCAAAGAGGCTATATAACTCACCGGACCACACAGCTAGTGGCTAAAAGAAATAGGAATTGAGCTGATGACTTGATGTCAGAACAAACTTTCTTAACCATTAAGCTATGTTTCAGTGGCACTCTGCCACACCCACAATTACTAAAAACAACTTTCTTTCCAACAGGGTTTGCCTTCTAGAACCTGAGACTCACCCATCCGTAGCCTGTCAGTCTGTCCCTACTTGCCCAGTTTCTCTCATTGGCTGTCAACTAATGTGCCGGGAGCTCTGAGGCTCCCTATTTTAAAGCGGGAGATTTCAGAGGCCAAGAAAGAGGAGAGCAGGAAGGGGGCTGACAGGGGAGCCTTCTAACTTTCTTCCAGCGTCTTCTACAGGCACCGCCTTCCCTCCACCCTTTCTCTGAGCGACCCTGTGACGCCTGATGAAATTAAACCTGCTCCAACAGGAGCAAGCTATGGGCGTCTGGTTCCCTGGCACTTTTAGTCTAATTGCTGCCCAATGAATATAATAGCTCTCTGACTATCTTTTCAGCAAGGCGGGCTTCTGAAGCCATTCATAAAGGGCTGAACACCAATACACTCACCCTACTGTTTGAGGCTTGAAACCCAATATCACTCGGACGGTCCTATTTTACAACTTAGTTCATCTCAACAAGGTCCCTTAGTCTCAGGTTTACTGTCCAGTTGCTAGACAGGAGAAATCTGTGACATCCTCCTAACCTCTCCTCTGCTTCTCATGTCCCAGGGCTACTGAATTCAGGATAGGATCACAGGATTACTTTTCAGGCTGAGAACAGGAGCTGCAAACTCCAGCTGAAACTCACTGTGTTGAGCTGTTACCTATTGACCTTGAAGAAGCAACGGGCTCAAATTATTTGGGGTTCAAGTTTGGAAACCAGATGAAGGTTTTGACTAATTAGTTGGGCCTCCCAGAGCAGTTGGCAAGCATGGATCCAACATTAGGATATGCCCTCAGGTAGCTGCCTCTCCTTTGCCCTAGGTCAGGCAAGGAGCCAAGAGAAAAGTCAGCTCCTGATATCTAAATCTTAGATACCACAGTGCTTTGGTTGTCTGTTGTGGGGACACAAAACAAATCACTCCAAAATGTAGTGGTTTAAAACAATAGCTATTTTGTTATCTTTCACCCTTTTGTGGGTTCACTGGGCTCAGCAAGGCAGTTCATCTGTTATCTCACTTGGGATCTCTCATACAGCTGAAATCAACTGAAGGCTGGGACTGCAGTCATCTGCAATATCCAAGGTAACTCACTTCTGTGCTTGACACCTTGGTAGGGACAGTGGGAAAGCCAGGGTCAGCTGGGATCTGAGGCAGAAAGACCTCTCTCCATAGAGTCTCAGAGCCTCTTTCTCTTTCTACATATCTCTCCAACTGGGTAGCTGGACTTCTTATGTGGTGACCTGAGGTACCCCAAAGTAGAAGCTGTTAGTCCTGAAAGCAGAGGGCCAGAACTGGCATGGTATCACTTCTGCTCTATTCTGCGGATTAAAGTTACAGGGCCTACCCATAGTCAGAAAAGAGACTACACAAGGGTGTGAATACCAGCAGATGTGGCTCAATGGAAGCCTTCTCTGCAGACTACCCTATTACACTAAGTTATGCATTCATCACTATAAACAAGCACGTGATAATATTCCCTTATATGGGTATATTCCATCTTATATAGCTACCATTTTTTGAATGCTAAGTGGGTTATATCATTGTCTCCTTTATATTTCCCAAAACTGAGAGAGCTGGATATTAATATCAACCTGCAACAAACGAATAAACAAAGGCTCAGAGAGGTTAAGAACACATTATTAAATTACCCAGCTAGTAAGTGATGATGTTAAGGTTAAATCTAAAATCTATATGTCTGAAAATTCTATTTATATATATACAGACACAAACGACAGCAGTATCCCTTCTTGTCATTCTGGTATATTAAAAACCACAGTCAGCCAAGTTGAGACTGTTGGTCTTTCACTTGGGAGTCCAAGAGTGTTGAGAGTAAATGTGGCTGTATGCTCAGAAGCTCTTTGTTTCACAGCCTGCCAGGTATCCCTCCCACCACAGAGTTCCTCCTAGCCTCTCCTTGTGTGCTTTAGGTAAGCTCAGGCCCTGGGCAAGCCTGTGGCTCTGGTCAGCTCATCTTATTGGACCTGTGAACTCAGCTACCTAACTAGGTCCTGACCTCTTATTGCCCAAACTCTGCCTAAGTTTTTGATCTCTCTCATTTTTGGGTGGATCCCTGATTCCTACTATTGGTCCTTCCCAAGTTTGGGACATTCTTGCTCAGGCCTAATCTACACCCTATCCTTCCCTGCTTTACCTGACCTTGATGATTTTTTATTTTTAATTTTCTTTGCGTTTTTAAAAATATATTTTTATTACAGAAGTTGTGGACTTACAAAACAATCATGCACATGTGTAGAATTCCCATACAATGCCACTTCTCCAACACACCACACCGTGGTGGAACATTTGTTACAGATTATGAAATATCGTCATGAGACTATTACCACCAGCCACTAACCCTGATGAATTTGATCTACACCCAGCTCACCAGACTCCTGTTTCTGGTCTACTTTGATCTGTCCCTTCATTCATTCTTTTATTCGGTCAGTCAGCAGTTATTTACTGAGGTCCCATCAGGCCTCAGTTTCTATTCTAGTAACTGGGATGTGATAGAGACCAAGAATGATATGCTTTCTGCCCTCTTGGACCTAAAACTCTGGTCTGGAAGATAATTAATAGATAAGCAAATAAGCATAATGATGATTGTTTTTGATAAGGAAAGAAACAAGGATGTGCAAGAAGAAGAAACTGTTCTATTTGAGGCAGCTGGGGAGGCCTTCTCTGAGGAGAGGATATTGGAGCAGAGGCCTGGGTAAGAAAGAGCCAACCTGTAGGAGGTGGAAAAGTGGTCATTTTGGGCCAAGGGAACAGCAAGTACAAAGGAAAAGAACTTGGCGTGTTAATGGCCAATAGGTCAATGGGGCTTAGAAGAGTGAGGGAGGGAGAGAATTATCACACATTGCTGATTCAAACATCCTGACCTTTGATCCTGAATTTCAGTAGGATTAAAGTTGTCCACAGCAGAGAACACTCAAGGAAAGCTGAGACCTTCCAGGTTGGGTTGGGTGCCCTCCCTGTGTGATTTAACTTTCTTTGAATCCCTTATAAAACCATTTTGATGTTTCTTTATTAAATTGTGAATTATTTCCTCTCTTTATAAAAAGTCTATCAGAGTGTCTATTCAGTAAATATGTGTTGACAAGAAGGAAGGAAGGGAGGGACGGAGGGAGGGACAGATGGAGGGAGGGAGGAAGATGTTTTTAGTAATTAACTTGTCCTAATCCTGCCATTTGTCATCTGATTTTATAAATCAGATTTCCTTAAATGGGCCATGTCATTTGCATATTTTTCTCAAGGTTATTAGCAATGCTGTCTCTCAGATGAGCTAACAGCTAGTTTCTCTACTTTGTTTTTGCTCCTTCTGCTTCTTGGGAAGGCACTGAGGTTTTGTCATGCAATACAGGCTAAGGCTACCATATATTCTTCCTGAATACCAAAATGTAGAGGACTTTCATGCCAAATCCATGTTCTGCATCTTTCAGTCCATCCCTCTAGGTCCCAAAGGCAGAGGTGGCATTGACAGAAGGAGAGCAGAATAATCCGATTCTGCTCAATTTGGTTTTGGTTAACAGGACTGGTGAAGAGCAAGTTCAAATCAAAGACCAAAGTGAAACTTTGCATTACCTATGAATTTCACATCATT
>JAQZBX010048030.1:0-20309 GCA_029593785.1 Cabassous unicinctus | reverse complement strand
ATTTAGGCCAAGATGCTGCTACCTGAGAAATACAAAGCGCCTTCAGCAATGATCTAATTAAATGAAAAATACAGGAAGGGACATAAAATTACAAAGTGGTTCTTATGGTTTGGAGATATTGATTTGCTGTTGTTTTGAAATAACCTTATGGTGTGTCGTGTGTCTTGAAAACACTGTATGTGTACCTGTATGTGTGTGTGTGTTTGTAACAGTGTTCACTTCCTTATTAGCACAAGTTGGTAACACGCGTCTGGCAATCTTTTAATACATCAAACTCGGTTGAAAAATTCTTTCTACAACTGTGAGTCCATAGTAGAAATATCATCTTTTGTTCTTATCAATTTTGTATCAATTTTGGGTACTGTGTAGCAACATATACACTGAGTAATGTTCCAATTTAAAAAGAACTGATAAGACATTTGAATAAAACCATATCAGTGAAAAGTACTACATGTTGTTATCTATGCATCGAAGGTGTATATACTTTTCTATACGAATATTCACACACTTACTGCATTTCAGTTTTGTCCTTCACAAACAAGATGGATTAATTTAGCTGTCTTCTCAGCAGATCTTTTCTAGGCGTTAATGGTCTGGTAAAAGTCCTGGACTTGGGAAAAACTATCATAATTAAGCACAGACTGTGGCTTAGCAGTCAAGGGAATAAACCACTGTGAAAATTCATTAGTAAAGTTAATCCAAGAGACATTTGAGCAAGTGAAACAAAATCAATTCAAGGGGAGAATGTATAACTCTATTGATGTTCTCACTCTTGTTGATACATTGTTGGGGGTAAAGATTTCTATGCTTTCTGCATAAATATCAATTTTTGGTTGCAAATTCTATTTGACTTATTGGGTTCCTATAGCTAAGTGTTTTGTGGCTTCATTGGGGGAAATGATGTCATTTTGTATACAAGGGAATAAAAATACCTCACTTGATGGTCAATGAAAGTCTCATTTTCCATGCCATACAATCCTTTTCCTAAATTAGAAAACACAACCAAGATGGTAGCTTTTATTTTTTTCTCACCAGTTGATGGAGATTGATTACTAGAAAAGGTTTCTGGTCATTTCCTTGTTCATCATTTACATGTGCTTGTGCACTCATGCCCACGCATACCACACTCACCCACGCTGTCAGGCAATTGAGTCTGTGCTCTTCTTTTAAAAGAAATTAAACCTGCTATGGTAAAATGAAAGTCCTTACTCATTTTGCCACAAGGGATAACTGACAGTGTCTGAAGATGTATTTGTTTGTCCAAACTGGTGGTTTGCGATAGTCCAGGGATGCTTGTAAACTTTCTCCAATGCATTTGGAGGCTCACAACAACACGACAAAGAATTATCCAGCTCTCAAAATGTCAAGATGGCCAGGGTTTGAGAAACTCTGAGTGGGACCTATCAGTCATATATGTAACATCATGAGTTTTTACAAATCCTTCTTCCAAACATCTAGTGCAGACGATAGAACTGTCAGAAGAAATAAATTGTGGTCCTGATTCTTCTGCTTACTGGTTACGTGACTTTGGGCTCATCATTTCATTTTTTTCATTTTTCTTTTTTTTCCAAATGAAGATGGTGATACTTGTCCTGACTATCAGCGTGTGCAAATGATAAATGGATAAGGAGTGTGTTTTGAAAAGCTGTACACAATTTTTTTCTTTTGGCAATGTAGTGATATTCAATGCAATTTTATTATTTGGAGAAGTAGTGGTTTGGCTGTACTGACCTCAGAGGACTTTAGCCAGTCAGGACATAATGCAGATGATGTGAACACGCTGTGTAGAGTGACTGGGAGCACATCTCCTTGTCTGGGAACTGCAAATATAAATTCCACACTATTTTTTTTCCCAGTTTTTTCTAGGCCCTTAGAGCTTCAAATTTCAGTCTCTTCTTGCAAATCAACTGGTGAGGTCACCTTTGGCAAGGTACCATATACTGCTTTGTATGGCTCAATCTTTTTATAGCAAAGCATTTTCTAACCATTTGCCATTTTTATTTCTCGCTGTGGACACCTCCTCTAGCACACAAATATATGCGAGAAGTTCTGAGATAAAACCATAGTTCCCAAAGTGGCCTATGCAAGGACTTATGTGAGGAAATAGCTCTGTGGCTCAAGAAAGGCCATGACCAAATCTATTCAGATGACATTTTCTGACTCCTTTAGAATCTCAAAGATAAGCTAGATAAGGATGCTGGATTTGATTGCTCATCTGCCCCAATCCAATCTTCAGGTTTTAAAATGAAGTAAAGCATAAATACAGTCTTTTTAAATTTATCTTTCCCATGGAAATGGCTTGGTTGAATTTGGCCTCTACTAGATGTTTGCTTTTTGATCAAGGCAGGTTTTAAGATGAGAAGTCAGAGGCTACAGAGTTGGAAAAGGGATCTTGGAAGTTAGGTATTTCAGTCATAATCTGCAGAACCCATGCAAGTCTCCCCACTTGCTGAAAGCATTCCAGCCAGTTGGCTCCTCCACCCTGCATAAGCTCTTTTCTCTTCTCACAGGACAGCCCAATTCATCAACAAAATGTATAATTAATAGAGCAAACTTTCTTCCATTGTGCCTAAGTCGGACTCCAAGTACCATCAAACCGCCTCTCTTAGCTCTCTATATAACTCTCTGCTTGATTGAAAGAAACTTTATTCATTTCACAAATATTTATTGAGTACCAGTTACAACCCAAGAACTGATCCAAGGTTTTGGTGAAGAAACAGAAACAGTTTCTCAATATGAATCATGGCTACTTTTCCTAGTGGAAGACAGAATTCTCAGAAGCCTGGAATTCTACTGTCCCCAAGCCATACTTAGAGAGATAATGGTTTATATTGTTCCCTAATCAGTAATTCCTTTCTGTGAGTTTACCCTTGCTTAAATGTTTCATAAAGTCATACAGTTGCTCATTTCCCTTCAGCTCTCATGATGTTGGAGGCTGTTTTGTCACACATGTTTTGGGGATACATATCCTTCAGGGTGGCCTCATCTCTGAAACCAAGTTTCTTGATTGTGGCTTTAACATCACCCCTACCAAGGAAGTGAGCAAGGTTAATTGGGGAACACACACACATAACACTCTGCACTGACACACACACCACACTCACACTCACACTCACACAATCAAGTATATACACAGAGCAATGGACATGACCCATCGTCCTGGAGCATCAGTTTCCTTCAAAGGTTGGAAAATGCACGGCATTTTAATATATAAGGCAAATGCATATATATTCTGGGGGTAGAATATATATCCTACAGAATTTGCAAATAAAATGTGAGATTTCAAACAAGAGGTTAATGAGTTCACTCTTCTCTGACTTAGGGACACCTCGGTAAAAACTTTGTAAAGAGTAGAGCTGAATGAATTTCTACGGGCCTACTGCAAGCCTTTCAGCTTGGCATCCTGTTGAAAACACCTTTCTCTTAATAATTTTTAAAAAGCAAGGTTGCAAGATTAGTGTTACAACCCAGAATGTTGTTTCAGTGGTACGTGATTCTTATTTCTTAACACCCTCTGATAAAAAGGTATGGTGTGGGCAATGAAAATATTGATACCTATCTCTCTTTTATTGTAATGCCAATTAGTTAGTCACTTTACTGTTCTTGGTTTTATGTGTTGGGCAGAAATTGGAATGATGTGATGTTGATAGAAGCCCCTTCCTCATCCCCTCACTTTTCCCAGCCTTTGACTAAAAGTCTGATGCATTAGGACCATAAGATTTTCCTTCTGGATTTAAGAGAAGCTGAGCACCTCCTGAAAATGTGCATAAATTGCCATGGATGGAACAGCATCTGTGCATTTTCCTTATGCAAAGGTTTTTTTCACCTCATTTCTAAAGCAGATCAATGACCCAAAAAAGATGAAGAAGAAAGGGCTCTAGGAGCTACCTTACCCTGAATATTTCCTCAGGAAGTAGAGAGGGGCCAGTCCTATTTCAGATGCCAATGATTTTTACCTAAGTGTGAATGAGCTTCACATCCTTTCTCCAGCTTCTGGCAGAATTGAGTGTGAGCTTTGGGGGGCTGATGGGAGGAAAAAGCCCCCCAAAGGGAAATGACATATAGAATGTCAAAATCAATGGCTGGAAAGACAAAGCTGGGTGATTTCACAGTTTTGCCAGTGGCTGAGTCTGTGCACTGCAAACAATCTGGAATTAATAGGGATGAAAACTTTCATTACAAAGAGTATAGATTTTTGAGAAATTATTCAGAGCCTGCCTCTTTGTCCTTTCCTCCGGCTCTCCTGCCAACCCCTCAAAAAAAGATAAAAAGACAGAAAAGAACAGCTTAATATCTAGAATTTGCAAGTCTCTGAATATCCACCTGCAAACAGCTGCCCCCTACAGAGAAACCACTGTACCTTAATCATTTTCTATTGCATCAGAAGAAAGATGGCTGAGGTATCCATTTTTTCCTTCAAATGTCAGATGCTCATGGCAATTAACTAATCACACCCCTACCAGGTCCATTTATAGGATGAGGCACATTTTATATGAGAAAAGAAGGTAATTGGGTTGTTAAATGCTAAAGGGAAGTTAGGGAGAGATGAAAACGAATTTCACAATAGGCAGAGGCTCCACTGGTCTTTGACATTACCTGTGTAATCCAATGCCTCCTCAGGACGGAAGCTGAGGTTAGGTAAGGAGAAAGATGAAACCTTGGGCATGGATTTTCTACCGGGTTTGCTACTGGACTGACATTTAAAATCTCAATTCTAAGAGACTTCTTTGGTACTGATATCTCAAAAATCCCCAAGACTGAGCTGTAGAGAGTAGCTTGTACAAATTATTCTACCTCCATATCTACCATGGCCTTAGAATGTGTGATTGAGAGCATTCTGTTGGACAGCAAAGAGTAATAATTATGAGAAAGACCTCATATTTTGGGGATGCTTATTACAGCATCCCCAAAAGTAATAAATTATTACAAATTAATAAATAATTAATTAATTATTAAATTATTACATTTACAGTTATCAGCAAATTTAATCTTCATAATACCCTTAAGTGGTAAGTATAGTTTGAGCACCACCTCACCGATAGGAAAAAAGAAGCACAGGAAAGTAGAGTCAGTTAGCTGGAAAGTAGAAGTGTCAGCCCAGGCTGGTTCCGGCACCCACAATTTTCATGTCAGAAGACTGGTGTTATGAGCCCAATTTGAAAGAGGAGGAAATGCAACTGGGTCAGGTAAATAACCTACCCACAGGCAATCATTGGTAGGAGACAGAGCTTGCCTTGATTCTAGGTGAGCCTGTCAGAAGACAAAACCCAACCCTTGTTCTATACCACTACACACAAACTGCATCTTGCATCCCCTGGGAAATGGAATTCACCCCCTAGGAAGGAGACAGGTTCCTAACTCTAGTACTTGAACCCATCAAGGAGTAAGATTTCAGCCCAACTGGACTCTATTAAGACTATTGCTTGGAAAGCATTCCACGGGCTCCAGCCATTGGCCTCTGCCTCACTCTAACCTAGTGTTCTGCTGGGTCAACCATGTATTCAAGAACAGCAAATGACCCTCAACTATAAAGAGTGTAAAATGCAGCCTCCTTGTTCAGGTATTCAGTCTTCCACAAACTGACCCTACTTTCCCTTTTCAGCCATGTCAGTTCACACACTCAGTATGCAATTATCGAGTGCCTACTGTTTGCAGACAATGTGCTTGGTAGATAGTGGTAAAGAGCCCTACCCCTGCCCTCATGGCCCTTAGAAGCTAAGATCAGGGAAGCCCGTGCAACATTCTGGTGCTCTCATGCTTTCATACTGTCCCTGCCACTATCACACATACATGCACACACACACTACATCACTTACACACCAACACATTCATATACCCCCATATACATACTCACACACCATGTATACACATACATACATACCACACACATAGCATCACATGCACACAAACATATACATGCACACCACACCACATGCACACAAAGAAAAGCATATACACCATACACACATACCACATACACACAAATACATACATACACACCACACACCCACACCATGCCACATACAATCACATATATACATACCACAAATGCACAAGAATTCTCCTTTGCTTGTCTCTACCATAACCATTCTTAAGAGTGCACTGAAACCCATCATTTCTCTTTCATACCACACTTTCACTATGCCATGAGTGTACTCTTCTGTCTGTAATCTTAATTTTATTGTCATGAGCATATCGCTAACCTCCCTAAATAAATTGCTCCTTTAAACTAGAAGCTACTTCTCACCTATTTTTGATCAGATGGTGTAGCAAGGACATGCTCTGAGTGTCAAACAGAACTAGAATCAAATACGAGCTCGACCCTAGGTGTTTAACCTTGGGAAATTACTTCACGGCCCCCTTTCCCATCAGTAAAGGAGTATTCTTCTTTTCCTATTATTTACTGAGCACACTTCTACCAGGCAGAGTACTCATTTATCATTAAATGGTTGATCTTTCCTTTCTCTCTGCATTGAGTAAGTACTAAATAAAGAGTTTTATTGGTTCTTTCTAAGGTAATAACTGAGAGCTAAAGTCTTAATACACTTGCATGTCTTTTGTGAATGTTTAGGGATTTGTTAGCGGCGGGTGGTGCGTCATTAGGCACCTAAAGGATACCTGTAAATTTCCTTAAATTGTTTGCACGATTGTTTTTGTGCCCTGTTGCATTCATCATATTTTCTAAGCATTATAAGTCCCCAAACGACAAGATTAATAAACCCATATCGTTTATGTTGCTAAATTTATTTTCCACATTAGACAGCCTTTTATTTCTTCTTTAACCTGATTCACCCGGATAGAAATTATGGGAGTATTCATATCCAGAGAAGAAAATGGTGATGAAAGGCAAAGGCCATGGTCATTTGAGGTACCCCAAGAACCAAAAACGGTTTGGATAGTCTAATAAGCCTACAGGAGAAATTGAAAGCAGTGTTACTTATAACATGTCATTAGAGCAGAAATATTTATTTATAGGCATCATGCAAGATGTTGGGTTACATGAAATAAAAGTTTGCTTTTTCTTCAATTGCAGGGTTTCCTAATTTGCAAGGGAGAATCTCCAAAATGGGGTTAGAGCAGTGCTCCCCCATTTGTTTGGCTTAAAGTCTCATTTGCCAGTTTGGCTGCTATACAGTGTTCATAAACACTGACTTGTGGGCTTTTTGATTTAGCTGTCCCTGTCTCTGTGGTTTCCATTCTCTGGTGCCATCATGAGTCTCTGTGTGTCTGTCTTTTTTTCCTTTTGCCCTTTCTACAATGACTCATAAGAGGATGGAGCAGGACATTTATTATCATTCCTGAACCTTCCTTTTGCTTTGTTCTCCAGAGGGGAGCTATGCCACAAGTTCAAGGAGGTGCTGTGTTGTATTTACATCCCCAAGATGGAAGCAGTGAGGGCAGCGAGGCCTGTGCAAATATTAAAGCTAATGCTCTCTCTGGCGAGGAACACTACAGGGTTCATTCTCAAACTGAGAAGTCAAATGTTTGGTGTATAATTTTGCCTTTTCAGTCTACATACCTGCATTTTTCAAGCCTGAGCAATATTATCAAGCCCACAATACTTCCTGTTAGAGGAAAACTTAATACAAAGAAAACATTTCATGCATTAGTAGAATCTGAGTCTAAATCCAGGCTCTGTTATTTACTGGTCTTGTGACCAAGCTTGACACTTCCTGGACTTCTGTTTCAACATCCGAAAGATGACGGTCAAAATGCTTACTTTTTTTTTTTTTCAATATTTTAAAAGATACTTAAGTTACATAAATGTTACACAAAAATTACAGGGATTTCCATGTTCCCCACCTCCCAAACCTCCCACAACCTCCCACATAAACATCTTTCATTAGTGTGGCACATCACCTGCAATGGATATACACATCCTGGGACTTTGCCACTAAGCATGGACCATAGTTCACATTGTAGACCACACTCTCTCCCACACAGTTCTGCATGTTATATGCTGATATAAAATGGCCTATATCTGTCATTGTAATGTCACTCAGGACAATTCTCAATCCTAAATCCTTAATCCTAAAATGCCTACTTTTTAAGATTAAGGTGAGCAGCTAACTTTTATATCACACCTTAAGCATAGTGCTTAACATCTAGTTAGGCATTAACTCCATGGTAGATATTCTTCGGGAGACTATGATGATTAAGAACAAAGCAATAACTAGGCTAAGAGCAAGATTTTGAAAAGAAGTTGCTCGGCGGTGGCACTTGTCACAGTGACAAGTAACTAGACTTCTGGATTTTCTAGGGCTGTCCTAATTTCAAATACCCTGGGCATGTGGTCTTATTTCATTCCCATCCCTCCCACCTGCTGCTCTTTCAAAACCTGGCGTGGGACCTTTGACACGTTGTCAAGAAAGTTGAGCAGTTTCAGGCACCTGATTCCACTGGGATTCCAGGGTATACAGCTCTGCACTTGGATGAAAAATACATTCGGCTGAATTTCAATTTCTCTCAAATATCAATCTTGCCAACTGTCTGCAGCTTTGGTTACATTTAGCATACGCTGCTCGGGGCACTGGTAAGTGCTGAAATATAATTTATAGCAGCAACCAGAGCAGAGAGATAAACTCTCTTCAAAGTGTGTGAGTTCCAAATGAAATAGACACAGAGAGAGCATTTTAGTGATTAATCTTAGAGGTCTGGAGGATTCTACTGGACTGTGGCATGTTAAATGTTCATGGTTAAAATCTAAAAGAAAAGTACACTCAATCATTCAGTTCATCTAACATTACAGATATCTGAGGTGGGCTAAGATCAGCGATAATTACATATGATAAAATGGTTCCTGGATATATTGCAATACTGTTATTCCTTTGAGTTCATCTGTAATAATTTGAGGCTTTAAAAATTCCAAGCCTTATTTCCATCTTCTTTTCCTGAAAATACACAAGCATATGCAAACAGAACTCTCAAAGATTAAAAAAAAAAAATTCCCATTAGGTTCAGAGAGTTGGTCTAAGTCTTAACGATTCTAGATAAAGGTCTGATGCAAAAACCCCTCCCTGAGAGCAGCTGTGGTCAGCTGTTGAGAGGGTCTTGCTTTGTTTATCCCAGAATACTTGGTGGTTCCTTTTACTTGTAATGGAATATCTTAATAGCAAAGGCAACACTATTGTGATGCCAATCACCCGGAATATATTGAAAATCAAGATTGCCTCTAGTGCTAAGCTAGGGAATATGAACATTAAAATTGGCATATGATATGGATGCTAATCTTTTGGAAATTCTCATCTTTGCAGAAGGCAAGCTGCACCACAGCACCAAATTATATACTTTGTAGCAGGGGAACATGGGGGGAATTAAAAAGAGTAACACTGTTAGGATTACTTAGGTTTGAGGCTGAATTCTTTTATTTAATTTTTTAATTTTTATTTTTTTGATATATAAATATATATGCATATATGTGCATTTGCTTACATAAATATTATTTTTTATATATATTTTAAAACCTGAATAATCAATTTGACTCTCCTGGTCCCAGTTTCTTCATTTCCAAATGGCTTTAAGAAAATCCCTATCAGAGATTTTTGTTACAGGTCAGCGAGCAGCCCATTTACCTGCCTGACACATAGTAGGCACTCAAAGAAGGCTAGGGCTGCTTGTTTTATTTTCTTTTCTGATTACATTCCCTCTGCAACATAAGACTTCTCATGCTATCTATGGTGATAAGCCACACCTTCTTAACCCTCTCCTTCCGACCCCACCCATCATAGGCTAATACTTTTGTAAAGTAAAATAAAATGAGCTACTAGAAAACTAGGATGAAGAAAATACCAAAGATATGTGCCACACAAGCCAGATTTTTATTATTAGATTCAGCACAGATACAATTATGCTCTCAAGTTGTGCCAGTGACTTGAGTGCTTACTGTCCAGTTTTACACTCGCAGACAGCTAACAAAGGATCCTGGCACCTGCACTGGTCTGCAGAGCACACTTAGAGTAGCACTCCCTGTTTTTATCTTTAAATTCCATCTCATTACGAGTAGAAATTATTGCATTTTTCTACCTAAAGCCAATGCTTCAAGCAAATCAACAGAAACACCAAAAATTTTTTTGCAAATGAGCATAATCATGTACTGCACATACAGACGTGGAATCACATGCAGAGAAATACCTGAGAGAAGTTAACAAAAGAACCAGAGATGAAAGAATCAGAGGCAGATTATTCATTTCCCTTAGTCCCTCTTAACCAAGGGTCCCAGTATTCACAACAAGGAGGAAGTGGAAATTAATGCAAGAGTCTTGTGGTATAGAACTTGCAGTGTTTTATAGATTTCCACTCTATAGTTTCCGTTCAGTAAATATTAATAATCCTTTTGCTGCCTCAAGTTGGTGGAGGTTATTATCCCTGGGCTCTGGGCTCCTACCTCTCACTGCATCTTCCACCTCAGTTCAGAATGATCTGTATAAAATGGATAACGCCCTTTGGGCAGCATGTAAAATCCTTCCTGGCAGGGTGCCGACTGACCTCACTGAAACTAACTCTCCTTCCTAGCCCTGCAATTAGCTCTGCAATTTTTTTTGTTCTCATTGTTCTGAACTCCTGCCCACTCCACACTTTCTCTTACCTATACACCTTTCTTTGCTCATGCCAGTTCCTGTGCGTAGACCAGCCTCTCACCCTTCCTTGTCTGGCTCGCTTCTAGTTATCCTTCAAGAATTAGTGGAGATGTCCTCCAGCCAGTCTTCCCTGAACCCCCAGCTGTGCTAATGTCCCTTCTCCATGTGCCCACCCTTTTCTCTGCATACCTTCACCACTGAACCGACCACCTTATTCTAAAACCATCTGTTTGTCCTCATTTCTTATTCATCAGCAAATGCCCAATAAGGGTTTGAAAACTGCCATGGCTGCTTTGTGAGGCACTCAAGAATAGACCCGCATACTGATAAGCAAATCTGTCTGCCACAAAGCCAGAACCAAGGACCCCCAGATTCACCCATCTGTCAAATAAGAAATATATCATCAAGTCAGTCTCTGTAGAGACCCCTACTATTTCTTTGTATTGGTTCTTCTTTGAGATAAACCAGATATTTATCTTACCTGTATTTTAAATACAGCCAACTGTGCACCCTCAGTCATCAAGACAAAATCTCTACTTGGAGGACACAAGGTGCATTCTAGAACAACAAGCAGAGCATCAGGTTTATACTTGAATTTTGGTCTTGCTATTTAAGGGCTCAACAAGCTTTTGCCTTTCTGAGTCTCAGTTTTCTCAACTGAAAAACCATGATAATAACCTATGTCATAGGATTATTTTGAGGGTAAATGCCATAATTTACATAAACCTCCTACAGTGTCAGACACAATAAATGGTAGTTATTAAAATCAGAGGCAGTTATTTATATTCCATTTAAAAGCTTGCAAAATGTTACTAGGCTTTGTAATTTCTCACAGCCTAATATTGTATTACAAAAAAAGAAAAACAATAAAGTTTGGGTGAATAAACTCTAGAAGTCCCATCAAAGCTTGTCCTTACTCATCTTAAACCTATTCCTAGAAATTAAAACCTGTATCCGTTCTTATCAAGTTCCTTGAAAGCCTTGTTCCCTTTCACAAAGATGTTGAAAACTCCAAGATTTTCCAAATCATGGCAAGTCTTAGAACCATGCTGAGAAATTATGATGAAACAAAATAAACTTAAGGAAGATAAAATAATTTATTGGAGGAAAGTGACTTTCTTTGGGCATTAGAGAGAAGTGTAGATTAGATAGTGATTTAGTTTCTTAGCTTCCAATACTAATACCATACAACGTCCTGGCTTACACAATAAGGATTTATTTTTGAGTGTAGAAGAAGCCCAAAACTGAGGTGTCAGCAAGGTGATGTTTTCCCCTGAAGACTGCTGCATTCTGGGCCTGGTTGCTGGTGACCCTTGGTCCTTGGATTTTCTGGCATATGACAATGCACATGGCGGTCTCTCTTGGCTTCTCCCTTTTCTTCTGGGCCTGTTGAGTTCCAGCTTCTGGCTGCTCCCTCTGGCTTTCTCTGTCCCTCTCTGAGACCTTCTCTATAAGGACTTCAGTAATAGGATAGCCTTCCTGAGTCAGCTGAGCCACACCTTAACTGAACTGGCCTCATCAAAAGATCCTATTTATACAAGTTCACAACCACAGGAATACATTAAGTTTAAGAACATGTTTGTTTGTTTGTTTGTTTGTTTGTTTTTTCTGGGACACATAGTGCCAAATCACCACAGTTAGGGATAGATTTATCAGGTTACAAATCTTGAAGCACTTTAACTAGCTTGGAGGCACACTACAAAAAAATCAACAAAGGGGAGAAAAAAATCTTCAAATTGGTATAGAAAGAGACTCGGGTCCTTTGTAATCTCTCAAGAAATAATGTGTTCTCAGCTCTTTTTATAACCATTTGGGTTGGTTGCCTTTTTAAACTATATATTTTTTTTCTTTAGGAAATAAGAGAATTTGGGCAGTGGTAAAATGCTTATGGTTTTCCTAGGAACATGATGAGGGGAAATTTTTAAAAATATTAAAGAACATATTTGTACTGATGCATTAGGATCTCTGGGCTCTGGGGGTCTCTGATGGCTTGAAGCTGGATGGCCCCAAGAAGATCATGTTCTAAAAGCTAATCTGTTTCTGAGGTTTTAAACCTATTGTAGGTGGGACCTTTTGATTAGAATACTCCAGTAAGGTGCAGCTCAGGGTGGGTCTTAATCCTCTTACTGGAGTGTTTTATAGAGAATGAAATTCACCTGAAGAGAGAAGAAGTCATGAAGCAGGAAGCTGAAGGCAAGGAAGCCCAGAGGAGGAGGGAGAGCCCAGCAGATGCCACCATGGACCTTGTCATGTGACAGAGGAGTCCAGGATCACTGGCAGATGATCTTTGGGTAAAAAACATAAACTGATAATGCCTTGATTTGGACATTTTTCTCATCCTCAGAGCTATAAGCTGCAAACCAATAAATCCCCATTGTAAAAGCCAGCCCATTTCTGGTATATTGCTTTTGGAAGTCCAGCAGACTGTAACAGGGTCTTATATTCTCCACATCCCCACAACAAAGGAGTCCGTAGAATGTGCTTTAAAAGGAGCAAGGGTCACAGCAATTTAGGACACCTGGTTATGTCACCAATTCATCATCAGTAGCCTGACTGATTGCTCTCAGTGTCAAGACCTGCAAAAAGAGAAGGGATCACAAAGGAGGTTTAAGGGAAGTAAGAAGTAAATTTAAGTTCCTCGGTGTTGCATCCCTGTTGGAATCCCAAACTTCCTGCCCAGATCTTGACCCCAGCTACCTTAGGAATCAATGGTGCCAGCTACCATTTACTCAGCACCTATGGAAACTAAATAATGTACAGCACCCAGCACCCAACTCCTTTCCATTCATTCCCTGGTAAACATGCCTTTTTCAACTGCCCTTGATAAAAGAATCACTTGCCCTTTCTATTTTCCTCTCAGTCACAGTCCCAGAAACTGTCTCTTGATTTCCAAAAATCATTCCTGCCAACAAGACAAAAAAAGGCAATCTTCCTGCTGTGTCCAGAAGGCCTCACCTTAGAGAGAGCATGCTGAGGCATTCTCACTATTTATGTCTCTAGGCAGGGTTAGGGTCTGGGATCAAATGGGTGGGAGTAGACTTGCACCCCTCTGCTTCCTCCCTGGAGGACTTTAGCTAAATGGGCATAATGCCCATCTTTCAGGGTGTGAGAGGACCCTGACATCATGAGCTGAATATGAGCATGGGAAGATTTAGGAAGGATGCTTAGAAAAGCTAGCTGTGATTTTCTTCTCTTCAAACACTTGAGAAAGGATCCAGCCCAACTTCTTCAAGTGGAAATCTCTCTAGAGACTGAACTTGTCTAACTCCATTTTCCAATATACCCCATAAGCATGTCTCTACTCATCATCATCTCCTTCAGCACCATGTTAGTTCACAGCGTACAGATAATGATTTTCCACACTTTCCAGCTCACTCCTTCCCCTTGGAATGTTCTTTCTCCCTACTATCCACCAGTTGCCATCCTGTTCAACTTTCAGAGTCCACTTCAAGCCTCATGTCTCTCATGGTTTCTCCTCAGGTTGTTCTAGTCCCCCTGTGGGTGTGTGGTCCTCCTGGTGGAACACAGAGATTGTTTAAAGTGGATTATCTGGTTTATCCATCAGTTGCTGAGAGTGACCTAACAATAAGAATTGATAGCATTCTAGGTCCTTGGTCCCCATCCTGAGCTGTGCCATTTAAAATGCCTGGTCATGTTTCAACATAACTTTATAGCCTCCATCACCCACCACTGACATCCTCAAAGAAGTTATTCCAACTTTCATTTCATTTTATTCAAACCCCTGTTTACCATGAATCCTATCTTTCTTTGGCTACCCTTTCTTATTTTTTTTTTCAAGTTTCTATTGTCTCAAATATTATGTTCTCCAGAATTCCATGATTGCCTTTGTTTCCTTTGCTTGTCCTGTCTTTGACTCTAACTGATAATTAAATTTCCATGTCCAACATTGATCTCTTGAGTTTGATTATATCAACAGACATCTCCATTTGGAAAGGGCCAGGCACAGAATATCCCTCTGAGCTCATTCTCTTCCCCCACTTAAGCCCATACATTTTCCTGTATCCCCTTACTGGATAAAAGCCCCATTATTCATATTATTTTCCTTTCCTTCTCCCCTCCATCTAATAAATTAACAAAGCTAGTCTTAATTTATGCAGACTCCACTTCTCATATAGGTGAGGGCAATAACCTACTAAAGAACCACTCAGCCTCCATCTTCCCAGTCTCCCATCCAATCTACAATATGCTTTGTCAGAATGAACTTTTAAAAGAACAAACATGACCAGCTCTCCCATTTAAAAACATTTTAGTTGCTCTTGCTCAACAGTGCCTCTTAGGACTGTGGCACTGGAGCTACCAAAATTTATAGAGCATGGAGAGCCTGTTTAAAATGCCAATTCCTAGACATCAACTCAGACTTCCTAAATCAGAACCTCCTGGCTGGGTGATCCTTCTGCACACTAAAATTTGAGACTGTCTAACTCCAGAGTAAAGACAAATTTTTAAAGAATGTCTTATAGGGCTCTGCTTGATCTATCTCCTGACTGCCTCTACAACCTCATTGTCTACCATCCTGCACCAAGACTTACATGCAGATCACCCGGTCCATTTGTGTTTGCTGATCAGTCATGCTTCCTTGTCTGCATAATGTCAAACCCATCCATTCCTGTGTCTCTATTACACTTGTTCATACTTTCAAGAGGATGTGATTAGCTCACATCAATCACTTCTTCCTTAGTACGGTTCCCCTGAGATTCTCAACTCACCACCACTACCCCTCCGATCTGATCTAGCCATCTTCTGTGTTCCCATAGCTTCAACGGCATGAAAGCTCACTATCAGTTCCCTTCCTGTGCTAGCTCGAAGTCATGAGTATCGTTGCACATATTTCACCATCTTCAATTGTTCATTTATTTGCCTGTCTTCCTCACCAGACTAAGAGATTTTTAGCACTTACAAAGGTGCATGGCATGTATTTGGTGCTTATCATTTATCAATTGAATAATGCTCTCTCTTTAAATCACTGTGTCTCCCGTCTTTCTCTTGCCAGTCCTGTGGGTCAAATCTTTTCCATCAATGACCTTCTGAAATGCAAGTAGTAACCTTGTATGGAAAGTTCCATCCTGATGTCCAATCCTGCTGCCTCTTAGCAAGTGCTTTTGCAAGCTGCTTCCTGCTGACCCAATCTGCCAGGATATTTAATTGGCTTTGTGCCCATACCCTGGTATTCTGTAACTTTGAATTATTGTCCTACCTATTCTGTTGATGGACTTATTTATTACCCTGCAGTTTTGTTAAGTTATAGAAGTAAAATTATTATCAGCCATATTATTGCCAACACTGTTGTAAAAATTTTAGTTATTAGTGCATTTATTGTTCCTTATGTGTATTTAAGTCAGAGAAAAAAATCATTTTCAATAATACCAGGACATTTTTTTATATATGTTCTTGGTTCTTTACTGTTACCTTAAGCTGTAAAATTTTTCTGTAGAAATATTATTAAAAATTTCAAATACTAATGATCGCAATAGATTTATTTGTATTTTAAAGCCATAGCTATAAAATGGATTCCCAACATTGTTTATTGAAATGATGTATAGACATCAAATTTCTGTGAGCAATGAGTTAAATTACTGAAACCCTCTAATCATATGCAGGTACTCAGAAAGTGTGCTTTCCTTTTTCACCCCAAAGGGAAGATGTGTGCTACACTGGAATGGGCACAGGATTTTGAGTCAGATTGCACAATTCAAGACCATGGCTCTGTAACTTATTAGCTATGTGGCCATTCTCAAGTCATCATCCTGATCCTCAGATTTTCCTTCTGTAAAATGAGAGTATGGAGATGAAATTTGCAGGGCTGTCATGGTAGATTTAAAATAACATGGATTGCTTATTGCGACACATGGCACACATTAGGCACATAAATTTTCTTAGTGCCTTTTTATCTCTTTTCTTTTGTAGAAGGATGCAGATTTTTCCTCACTGAACCATTAGGAGACAGCTGAGAACCTACTATTCTCACGTCTTTGTTATTTTGCTATCAACATTACCTTCTCCCTGACATCTTATAAAGTTATTTAATGTATGTATGATTCTGAGCTTCTCAACAAGTTGGCAAGGTATTTAAGAGCAGGAGCTCATGAGTCAATAAAGAGTGTGTGTTCAATAGATAAAAATATCCAATGGATAAAGTAAGAAAATCAGACATAGTCTCCTGTGAAGGAAGTAGCGCTATGCTAAGGAAAATAACATTCCCTTTCACAAACACACTTTCTTTAAATGATGGCGCTAGAAATGGAAATGTTTAAAATATTTCTGTATCTTAATAGTCTGTGACTTAACAAAACTTTTTTTTTTCTATGGTTGAGTGAGATCCATGACCTCTAAAGATTGACACATGTGAGTAACTTTAGGATAATTATATTTACAGTATATAGCATGACCCCTTTACCTTTCCCAGACTTACTACTTTGGAATTGATGACTCAACACAGCACAAAGTGGAGTTAAAGGCAGAGAGGTGCCTGTATCCACTTGCAGTACCAGAAATCCATCCATGATGAAGTCATCTGTCAGGATTAATCAGGCTAAGCAATTCGCAATAAAGAAAGCATGAGTGAATTTGTTTTGCTGCAGAGACCTGCCCTGATCACATTAATTTGGAAGGCAGTTGGAGATGGCAACTTACCAGGTGGAAACAGATTGGGAAACCTATGACATTATTCAGTTGCTCATGAGCAGCTTCTTCTGTAATCCACAGGAAAACTGATACTTATACCTGAGAAGCATAGTTACAGAACTTACAACCTCAGGTAGTCAAAAGGATGAACATAAATAATCCATTTATGGATACATCTTTAAGCCTGCCCACATTTATGAGCCTACAAAAGCATGGAAGGGCCCAACCCTGGGTATAAAAAGAGCATAACATTTAGCTTTGGGCAGACTTTACTTTGAATCCTGGTTCTGCCACTTGCAGGCTATGTGAACTTCTGCAAGTCATTTCACCTCAGTTATACCATCTGTAAAATGGAAACAATAAGCCATACTTCACAGAGTTATTGTAAAGATTACACGAGACAAAGTTCTTTCATTCTTTTCCATGTGGTTGCTAAAAAAAAAGGCATTCCCCTTCCTCCCTCCTAATGGAAGGTACCTAGATAATACAATTTAACAAACATTCAAACATTTTTTACAAAACTCTCTCCCCCATAATCTCACAAACTGCTGGAATTTTTCATCATGTGTGTTTAGCATTTATAGAGAAGGCAAAAAGATTCTTTGATAAAATGAACACTCCATCAGGAGAAAGATGACCCATTACACCATCAAGAGCAGTACATTTAGGCATACATTTTTGGGGGGCACCTACCACGTGTCAGGTACTGTGTTTTGTTTCCATCAGTGAGCATTCAGAGTCATATGGGGCTTCTCGAACACTTGTAAGGAAATGTCAATGATGGGGCAGATGAGAACACATTAGTAAGTTAAGGGATTCTCTGGGTGCTGCCAAAATGAAGGGTGTAAAAATCAAGAGACATTCCTCATCCAGGGCAGCAGGGCTGGTGAGATTTATCTTTGCCTTGTTAGAAGCCTTTGTTGGACAGGCAAGTATGGTGCATATGTCTTCTGTCACTCTCTATATTTCTGGATTACGAGTTCAGCAAGAAAAGGAACCATGTCTTCTTTATTTTTGTATTTCCAATGCCTAGAACATGGTCTGGCACAGAGTAACTTCTCAATAAATATTTATTAAGTTAGGTCAAAGCAAAACAGTTTGTATAAAATAATATCCCAATAAAGATCTGAGGTCCTTTTTTTTATGAGACCAACAAAAATATGAGGTCCTTCAGAAAATGAAAATCTCAACAGCACACAGTATCCCTAGGAGATTGTCATAATAGTTTCTCATCTGGAAACTCACGAATTGTGTTTTCTCAATTCATTTTTAGTCTGATATCATTGTTACAGATATTTCCCAATGGCATAAGTTCCAAATACATTGTTTTGGAACTCAAGACCTTTTCAATCTGACTCTCTCATTCTTGGATAAGAATATTTGCCTCATTTCCTTCCAATCATAATGGTGTCTTCATATCTTTCTTGCTTTCACGTACCCATAGTTCAAGACTTTACCCATGTATTCCTTTCCAATAATGGCCATTTTCCTTACCCATTGTCCCAATATAACCAGATCCTCCCCATCAACCACAATTAGAATCTCAGTTCCTCCATGGAGCAGCCTTCTTTTTACCACTGCAGCCAACAAGATAGGTTTTCTCTGTTCTCTTCCTGCGCTTAACCAGCCCCATGCTGTTTAACACTTCCCTAATTGATTGTTTCTTAACTGATATGTGCTTGGTGGCTAAACTGCTCCAAATGGATTGGAAAGAAATAATGCCTACTTGTGGAATTGTGGTGAGGGTTAAATGAAATAACAAATGAGATCAGGATTAGCTCAATATGAGTTCTGCTCTCCTTCTTCTATTCTCTAACCCCCTGTTTAGACCCCCTGTTAGTCTAGACCTTTTTTCATATGAAAAATATTGTGCCACATTGAAAAGGACTGGAGGGCTCTCAAAGTTGCTTCTTCTTTCTATCTCCTGGTATTTGGAATGCCACAGTTACTACAGAACCCTACAGTTTCCTTGGAATCTCAAAGCAAATCCAGCCACATTTTGTTAAATTCCATTTTCAGACATCTTACCTCCCTTGCCTCTTCTCCCCTCAGGGTTTACTATGTGTATCACTTTCTCCTCTTCCCAACCAGAGAGCAAATTTCTTGAAAAGAAGCAAGTATTACATTATGCAAAAGCGTATTGGGTACTACAGTAATTCCTTATTCATCACAATTAATGAGAACAATACATAGTGCATTAGTTTTCTATTATTTTTGTAACAACTCATTACAAATTTGGTGGCTTAAGTCTATTTATTTCTTATCTTAGCTCAGAAGTTTAAAATGAATCTCAAAGGTCTGGAATCAAGGTTGCTGCATGGCTCTATTATTTTCTGAAGGCTCTAGGGGAGAATCTGCCCCTTACCTTTCTCAGGTTCTCTAGGCTGCCCATTCTCTTTGGTTCACAGGCCCTTCCTTCAATTTCAAGGTCAGCAGCAGGGTACCTTGTTATTTCATGGTGCCATTTCTTTAGGTCTCTCTCTTCTTCTTCTTCCTTCTTCCACTTTAAGAACATTTGTGATTACATTGGACCCATCCAGAAAATCCAGGGAAGTTTCCCCATCTCAAGGTTACCTTTCATTTACACCAGGGGTTCTTAACCTTTTTTGTTCTATGGACCCCTTTGCCAGTCAGGTGAAAACCACAGACCTCTTAATAAGGCCACACAATAGTGTATAATATTTAATAAATATATCACACCCACACCAACATGTCCCCACAAGAATAATGATTTTTTGAATTTTCAATTCAAGCTCATGGACCCCCTGAAATCTTTCCACGGAGTCCCAGGGGGTCTGTGGACCCCTGGTTAAGAACCCTTGATTTAGTGCTCACTTCGGCAGCACATATACTAAAATTGGAATGATACAGAGAAGAGTAGCATGGCACCTGCGCAAGGATGACATGCAAATTTGTGAAGAGTTCCATATAAAAAAAAAAAAAAAAAAAGAACCCTTGATTTACACCCTTAATTCCATCTACAGCAGTCACTCCCATTTGCCATGTAATCTAACATATTCACAGGTTCTGAGGATGGGCACTTGGTCATCTTTGTGGGACCATTATTCTGCATCCCACACATAGGAACTG
>JAQZBX010048029.1:0-20320 GCA_029593785.1 Cabassous unicinctus | reverse complement strand
CACTTCTTTGCTATTGTAAATAATGCTGGTAGGAACGGGCCTGTACAAATTTTTGTGTGGGCGTAAGTTTTCATTTCTCTCGGGTATATGTGCTTGGAGTGGAATTGCTGGATCATATGGTAACTCTAGGTTTAACTATTTGAATAACTGCCAAACTGTTTTCCAAACAAGTTGCCCCATTTACATTCCCACCAGGAGTGTATGGGAGTTTCAATTGACCTACATCTTCGCCAGCACTTGTGATTGCCCGTCTTTTGGATTCTAGCCATCCTAGCGGGCGTGAAGTGGTATCTCCTTGTGTGTGTGTTTTTTTTGTTTTTTTTTAAGTTTTTATTTTAAAATAACTTTAAACTTACAGGACAGTTACAAAAATAATACAAAACCCATATAGAGAACTGCAACATAACCCCTCCCCCAGATGCCCAGATCTTGTGGTTTTGATGTACATTTCCCTGGTGACTAATGATATTGAGCATTTTTTTTTTCATGTGCTTGTTGACCATTGTGTATCTTCTTTGGAGAAGCATCTATTCAAGTCCTTTGCCCATTTTTGAACTGAGTTGTCTGTTTTCTTGTTGAGTTGTGTCACTGCATGTTACAGAGGGGAAACTGAGGCTCAGAAAGGGGATAGGACCGTGCCAAGAACACTGTGCTCACGGGGGGGCTTTGAGATGGAACCTGGGTTGGTTTCCCACCTCCCACCCAGCAAGTTATCGTCTCTGCACCCTGTGGAGCTGGCTTCCTGCCTCCAGGAAAGGCACAGAAACAGCAGTTCTGAGGAACCAAGACGGTCGGTCTTCTCTTCCTCTCGCGAATCACGCGGACCAGGCTGACGTGGCCCGGGAAGAGGAGGACAGCGGGCCCTGTGGTCGAGCCTATTTATACCGGCTGGGCCATGTTGCAAGCTTTTCCTGGTGGTGAGATGGACGTCACTGGGTGCTGACCTCACCAGAAGTGCTGACGCATCTTCCCCTTGCTCTCGGCTCGGAGAGGCAGGCCGGGCCTCCTCACCTAGGGGCCTGGGCCCCATCCTCCTCATTCTAGACCCTCCTCGAATGCCTCCACCCCTGCCACACTCCAGCCGTGGCTCCTCTTGCAAACCCTTCTCTGCCTTTGGTAACCCTGGTCCCTGCTCACGCCACCCCAACTAGGCAAGTGCTAAGAGCATATTTTGAATGCTCCTCTTTTCCTAATTCCTCCTGGGATGACCTCAGGCAAGGCAATCTCCCCTCCTGCACCTTTTTAAACTGAGGAGCCAGTATGGTCTCCCAGGGTCATTGGGAGGTTGGAATAAGATGGAGGCACTTGCCTGTCCCCAAGCTTTTCCCTTGGCTACTAATGCAAACTAATGTGGCTTGTTTTATGCACATAGGCAAGAATCTGTGTGAATGGTGCCAAGGAAATAAGATTATAAATAAAAATTAAATCCATTTTTAAAAAAGTGATTGGTCAACAGTAGCTGCAATTATTACCATGGATGGTGGTGGCGTCTGAGTTACTATTCTTTGCAAATTAGGGTGGATTGGGGACATCGCAGTAGCAGCGACTCGCGCCGTCTCGAGTGGGTGAGACGGGGATGGCGTCACAGCCTGTCCAGTAGCGTTTCTGCAGCCAGCCTGGCCCTTGCCCGCCCAGAGCGGGCAGCTGAAAACCAAAAGTTGGTCCTGCAATAGTCCGCCTGTCCCTGCGAGGGCACCATCTGCCCGAAATTTCCTCTAGTTTAGGCATAAGTAGGGTAGGATGAGTATACGTCCAACTAGGCTAAAAGCTGTTTACGGGAAGCAGATGTGACTCAGGTGATTGGGCATCTTCCTACCATATAGAAAGTCCAGGGTTTGATTCCTGGGGCCTCCTGTTGAAAAGCAAGCTGGCCTGCACGGAGAGCTGGCCCATGCAGAGTGCTGGCCCGCACGGAGAGCTGGTGCAGCAAGATGATGCAACAAACGGAGACACAGAAGAGAGACAATAAGAGACGCAGCAGACCAGGGAGCTGAGGTGACGCAAGAGATTGAACACCTCTTTCCACTCCGGAAGGTCCCAGGATTGGTTCCCAGTGCTGCCTAAAGAGGAGATAAGCAGACACAGAAGAACACAGAGAGCAGACAGTGTGTGCAAACAAGGAGGAGGGGGTGAGAAATAAATAAATAAATAAATCTTAAAAAAAAAAAAAAAGATCCCTGTTTAAGGTCTTTAGGTCCTTTCATGGCTTAAATAGTATATCCCCTCCCCCCAAAATTTCACGTCCATCCGGACCCTTAGGATGTGACCTCGTTTAGAAATAGGGTCTTTGCAGTTGTAATCAGATAAGGATTGAGATGGGATCGTGCTGGACTTGGGCGGGCCCCAACTCCAATGACTAGTGTCGTTATACAGCGAGGAGAGGACACAGACACCTGGAGAGGGCCATGTAAAGATGGAAGCAGAAATCAGAGTGCTGCAGCCACAAGCCAAGGAATGCCTGGGGTCCCACAAGCTGGAAGACGTGTGGGAGATTGAACGGTGTACCCCAATAAGAGACATGCTCTTCATCTTAATCGGCATTCCTTTGTGTGAACCCGTTTGTAAATATTGTCTTTGAATATGTTCAGGTGAGTAAAGGGTATGGGGTCTGGAGGCCTTATAAAGAGAAGCCAGAGGTGAGAGAAAGCCACAGGAGGCGGCCAAGGACATCACCATGTGACGAGGCAGAGCTGCAAGTCAAAGAACCCCAGGGATTGCAGCGAGCAGCTCCAGAGCACAACAGGAGTCTCCAGGGAGAACACACGGCCTTGCCGACGGGTTGATATGGGACGTCTGGCCTTCAAAACTGCGAGACAGTGCTCGTTGTGTAAACCAACCCGTCGTGTGGTATTTGTCATAGCATCTCTGGCAAACTAAGACAAGAGGCAAAGCCAGATTCTCCTCCTGGGCCTTCAGAAGGTCCTGGATTTTGGCCTCTGGCCACCAGAATACGTTTCTGTTGTTTTACGCCACTGGTTTGTGGGACTTGGCCGCAGCGGCCCCAGAAAACGAATATAAGTTCCATCCACGTGTTCAGCCCGGCCGCCCCTGTCTGAGCCAGCCAGACGTGCCTCAGTTTCCTCATTAAAATGAGCTCAGGCATCCCCGTCCTGCCGCTCTCCCTTCTGGGGCCGTTGCAAGGCTCAGATGAGATCAGGGATGTGAAATTAAGAAGAACATGGGCTTGGCATGAGCTCCAGGAAACGGCGTCGCGGGGGTGGGCACCGAGTCGGGGAATTTAATGGCAGCGTCAGTCTCCGGCTAAGAATCCAAAACTGGCCCACGGGGGTGGCCATGGTGAGGAGATTGGGCCTGTTGTGGTGAGCTCCAAATCGGGGTAACGGGAAGTAGGTGGGGGTCAAGGGCAGCCTCATGGGCCTGGGGGTGTGTCAGTTCTGCTTACTGCTGGGGAGTGGCCGGCACAGAGTGGGGCCAAACAAAAGTTTGTTGAATGAACAAATGGGTTATTCTGTAACATATTGTATAATTAAAAAAAAAAAAAAAGGTTATACGTATCCAGTACATTTAATTGAGAAACAGATGTTTTTATTCAACTGTGTTTTCTTTTTAGTTTTTGTTTATATTTTCCATTATTAAATGTACAAAATAAAGTTAAAAAATAAATTAAAAAAGAAAAGAAAAAAGCAACAACAACAACAAAAAAAACAAACAAATGAGTGACAGTGGGCATGTCTACTGTGGCACAGAGCTGGGGAACAGCTTTTTTTGGGGGGTGGCCCCAGGGCAGGGATGGGCAGTGGTGGGCTTTCCTTGTCCAGGCCTCCCTGTCAGCCCCCCCAACCCCCCAGGGACCCAGTCCTCTGAGACAGGGACAGAGGGCACAGGACAAGCATCCTCTTCTCAGCCTGGAGATAGGCTCAGGCGTGGGGCCAGACCCCCATCTCCTTGTCGGGCTCCTCTCTGGGCCTCAGTTTACCCCCACGGTGAAGCAGGTTGACTTGGGAGGTGCTGTCTCCTCTATGGGGCCCCTTCACTCTGATGCTGACGTTCAGAAGTCTTTGAGGAGCAGAGGACCGACTCACGATTGTTATCTTTCAGAGAAAGCGAAACCTGGTCCCCAACTGTCACCGTGGTGACTCCCCCTCCCCGGCTTCCCCTCTGAGCTCACGGCTTCCCCATCTCCTCCGTGCCCCCAACCCCGCCCAGCCGACAACTAATACTTGGAATTTGACTTTCATCTTTTATTTTTCCTTCAGAGGCCTTTGCCTTTTATGTCCATGACAACAGCGGCCCTGTGAGGTGAGCGGGAAGTGCTTTTTCTCCTCCACATTTTTACAGGTGGGGCCTCTGAGGCCCAGAGAGGTTAAGTGACTGGCCCTGGGTCACACAGCATGTTGGTGGGCTTGGGCCCTGGTCTCCGGTTTCTCTTGCTCCCGGTGTCTGGCTCTCTCCAGTCCACAGAGAAAGGGCTGGGCTATGAGCAGTGGGCCTGGGATGAGGAAGGCTGGCTGAGTTTTGTGTGTGTGTGTGTGTGTGTGTAGGGGTTTGCATGACGGGGAAGGACACAACCGGGAGCCCGGGGCTGGGGGATGCTGGTCCTGTAGCTAGAACCACAATCTCGGGGCTGCCAGCCTGGGTCTGGCTCCGTGCCCAGGGCCCGGTGGTTTCTGCTCACAGATGTCCCAACAGCCCCGGCGGGAGGGCGGGAAGAATGCTCAAGAAGGAAGATGTCTTGCTCTCCTTGACCGGAACCAGAGTGTCCAGTGAGGCCGATGGTTCCTGGACCGAGGCTGGTCGGGGAGCCCTTTGGGGGCCCGGCTCACAGGCATTCCCCTCTGTCCCCGGGCACAGCCCCCTCCAGATGGCATGGACCCCCGGGTGCCCCAGGAAGGCTGAGGCTGCGGTTTGCATCATTCTTGGGCGTGGGGCTGACCTCGAAGAACGAATTCGAAGAAAACAGGAGGAGGAGCGGGCATGCCGCCGCGCACAGCACCCATTGGCCGCCCGTGGAGACTTTGGTTTTTGGGGTCATGTTCCCAGAAGGCCTGCCCTTCCCCCTCCCCCTCCCCACCCACCTCACGAGGTGTTGGCCAATCGCCCCGGCGGGCATAAAGTGGCTGCCGGCCCGCCGGGCTCCCAGCCGGGAGGTGTCATCCCCAGCAGGCGCGGGCTAGAAAGCGGGCACCCAGCATGCGGGCACAGCTCACGCGGAGGACGCTGCCCAGTGAGTACTTCCTTCCTCCCCACTAGGTCCGGCGGGGAGCGGGCAGGCACCCTCCGCCCTCCCGGGGCTGGGGGGGCCGGGCACCGGGCAGAAGGATGCTTCAAAGGGGAGAGAGCCAGGGGGTGAGGCCGAGAGCGGGGTCCACTGAGAACCCAGCAGCCCTAAGCATGGAGCAGGAGTAATCAGGGGAGGCTTCCAGGGGGAGGTGATGCAGAGGCAGCCCTAGGAGGGAGCAAAGGGGTTGCACTGGGGACAGGATGGGGAAGCAGGCGGTGGGAGATATACCGGGCAGAGGAGGAAGCTGCAGATGCGGGAGCGGGAAATGGTGCAAGGGCGGGAGGGGCTGTGGGGCCTCCTTTGCCCAGGTGAGCAGCCTCCTCCTTCTTCCCCCAGGCGGTGGGTCTAGGATGGAGAGAGGCAGTGAGCAGGGCCTGGGGCCCCTAAGCCCACAAGATCACACAGCATGCTAGCCACGCCCACATGGTGCCACACATAGAGCCACATGACGTCACTCAGCCCTCCTTCTCGCCACCCGGGAAGCCCCACGTGCAGACCCAGGGCCCACGGGCACCGAGCCTGCATGTCGACAGCCACTACCCTGCACTGCACACAGACCGGGACGTGTATCCCGCGGACATCCACAGACCCACAATCACACACCATTTTGCCCACACACAGGCCCTCCTGCTCCAATCCCAGTAGCAGACACCAGGGGCAACGGCCAGGGGTCCCCTGTGGAAACGGTTCCTGGACGCCCAGCCCCTCGGGCCTCCCCAGCTGGTCTTCTCCAAGGGGCTGAACCGTTCTTAGGAAGGGCACGATGGTGTCACTGCCTTCCGGCCGTTGCACCACATGTCCCTTCCGACCACATGGCTGCCGGTGTCCGGTGGATGGGCAAGGGGAGGGGGGCAGGCGAGCGGTAACTGTGCCTGCCCGGAACTTTCCAAGGGGCTCACGGCATCGCCGATGAGCCTGACTGAAGCAGCTACTTAGGGTGAGAGGTGGTGAGGGGTGTGAGCTGGTGTGAGCTGGTGTGACCTGAGCAAGCCTCTTGAAGCTTTGGATGGGGGAGGCAGCCTCTGCTGGTTCTGTGGGTACAGCGTAGAGTGCCAGGCTGCTCCTGGGTTGCCCACCCCCCGCCCTGCATGGAGGGTGGGGTCTGTGATGGGGGCCCAGAGGGGCTGGCAAGTCAGGATCTTGGGTGGCAGTAGCCATGCCTTAGCCCACTTGGCGCCTGAGGTTAGCACTGGGATGCTGGCATGGCTGGCGGGCCCAGGTGCTCCTGGTCTCCTCGGTAAATTACAGCCATCATTCCATCCCTCCCACCCCATTTTGGGTCCTGGGGAGGTGGCGGTGGCCCCAGCAGATGGTCACACACACAAAGCCTGGGGCGGAGGGAGGAACCTCCTGAGGCCCTCTCCCTGGAAAGCCGTCCGAGGCTCCCCCTTGCAGCTTCCTTGACCAGGCAGGTGACACCCCCTTCTCTGCCCAGGTCTGGTCCTCGGACTCCTGTTCCTAAGCATGGTGGCCACGGGTGGCTGCCCAGACCAGTATCAAGTCCTCCTCGGCCAGCTGCGGGCGCAGGCGGACATGATGGGGAACAGCAGCCAGCTCCTGGACCACTACGTGAGGCCCTGCCCCTTGCGGCATCTGAGTCTCGGGGGACTGCAAGGGTTAGGACAGGAGGGGCAGGTGGGGAAATTGAGTCCCCATGCTATTCCGGGCCCACGGGGAACATCCCAGCCGTAACCCCAAGAAGCTAAGGAGCCAATGAGCTTCCCTAGGGCTGTCGGTCCGCTCCACTGCTGCGCTCGTCCGTTTGTCCAGCATATGTTTATTATGCGTCTGCCGTGAGCTTTGTTTCAGGCACTGGGATGGGGTGGGGGGGGTGAACGGAACAGAGGTGAAGCTCAGTCACCCTCCCAACAACAGTCCCCATCCCATAATCCCTCCACCCGGCATCCCTCTGACCTTGCCCGCAGGGATCCGGGAGATTGGATAGGGTGCTCCTCACATTTCAAGCCTGAGCAGAGCAGACCCTCTTTGTGGGAGAGGAGGTGGGAAGAGAGGCTCCAGGGCTCAGCCCCTGATGCTTCTCCCTCCTCCCCCCACCAGATTTACATGCAAGGTTTGCACGTGCCAGACCTTAAAAAGCACTGCAAGGAGCGCCCGGGGACCTTCCCCAGCAAGGATGTCCTGCGGGGGCTCAACAGGCAGGATTTCCTGCAGACCCTCAAGGCAAACCTGGACCGGGTCCTGCACAGACTGGCCTCCTTCCAGCAGGAGCCATCCGAGGCCAAGGACGCGGCGGAGCTACACGGCGCGAAGAGGTTCATCCGCGGCATCCAGAACAACATTTATTGCATGTCCCGACTCCTGAACAACGTGGACACGGCCGAGCCCACCCAGGCTGGCCTGGGGAACTCGCTGGCCGCCACCCCCTCCCCAGATGCCTTTCAGCTCAAGATAGAAGGCTGCAAGTTTTTGCATGGCTTCCATCGCTTCATGCGCTCAGTGGGCCAGGTCTTGGGTGAGTGGGAGGAGAAGACGAGGCGGAGCCGGAGACACAGCCCACTCCGGGCCCTGCGGAAACGGGTCCACAGGACAAGACCCTCCAGGAGGGGCAAGAGGCTCATACCCAGGGGCCTGCTACCGCGGTAGCCTTAGGGGCATCCCTGCAGGGGTGGGGGGCGGATGCAACAGGTGAAGGATGCTTTATGGATGGGAAGAGCCAGTGTGTGTGGGGGGTCTCCCCAGGGTCTCCAAACCTGACCCCCTCCATCCGCCACCATTCAGAAGTGCACTTTAAGCGGTGGGAGCTGGGCAGGCCCCTTCCACCTCCTCCAGGCTGGAGGGCAAAGGTCAGGCCACGGGGGCACCCCCAGCCCCAAGTTCCCCAGCCCTGGTTGGGTAGCCAGAATGGGGCACGTGGAGCCGACTTTCCATTGATTCAGGGGTCTGATGACACAGGCTGACTCACGGCCAGGCTGACTGCCCCAGTCCCTCACCCCACTCCCGGAGGCCTGCAGGCCCTTCCCTCTCATGACTTGCAGGGCCCTTGCCCCCAGACTTCCTCCTTTCCGCAGTGGCTTGATTCCAACGGGGAGGTCAGGGCCTGAGCTGGCCTCCTATGCCTCATCGCGTCTCAAGCCAGACACCTGAGAGTCTGGGTGATCTCATTTCAGGCAGCAGTAGCAGGGGCAGAGTGTCCTCAGAAGGAGCTCTGATCTGGGGGTCCAGAGAAGAGGTCTCGGGTCCCAGCTGTGTGACTTGCTGTGTGACCTCAGGCAGGCCGCTTTACCACTCTGGACTTCTTTGTGAAGCGAGCGGGTTGGGAGCCACGAAAGGCCCCCTCGGCCGGTCAGTTGCAGGGACTCTGTGGCATAGAGTGGACATCTCATTCTCTCTGTAAATCGGGATGCGCCGTGCAAATGGTCGTGGGGTGCGGGAGACCTCCGGTTGCTGGCAGCTCCCCCTGGTGGTGAATCATGGAATTTCCACGTGCTGAAACCTTGCCCTCCTGGAGGGGGCCCAGCAGCTCCTGGGTCAGTTCCTGGGAGGGATGACTAATTTATCGATTTTTATCAGTTTTTTTTTATCAGTTCCATATTTATAAGGCTTATTTATGATCTGTATTTAATGTTAATATTGTGCCAACATGTATTTAAAATGTGCCTGGTTTCTGAAGCCCCTGTGTGCAGCGTGTGTGCCTCTCTTGCCTCGTCTTCAAGTCTGGATTAACTGAGAGCATTTGTCTGTGTGTATGCGTGCAGGGATATCTGGGTATCTGGGTGTGTCTGCATTCATGGCCGTGCATGTGCAAGCGTAGAATACCAACATGTGCTCATGCATGTATATGCTCATGTTTCACCCTGGAGGGCCACAGGTGTTTCCAGCGCCCTATGCACTTGTGGAATGAATCAGCGTGTGAGCTCGCAGCCATGCCCCAGCACCCTGCCCGACCCACCATAGGCATGCAGCAAATACAAGGGAACGCATACGCTGTGTGCACAGAGCAACAGGGCACCCAGGGATGGAAGCACAGCCTTTGAGTCAGACACGCCTGACTGGGTGCAAACTCTCAGCTCGGCCCCAGCCCATCTGTCTGGGGAACCTCGGGCAAGTTATTTAATATCTCTGAGCCTCAGTTTTTGCATCTGTAAAATGGACAAGACAACAACAGATCCCAGGGTCCCTCCTCCGGAAAGGCACCTACAGGTGGAGACATGCTGCAGCAGCAGCTACAAGGGAAGGGCCAGCGGAAGCAGATAAACTTGACCTTCAGTGGTCCCTGGCCACCCCCACTTCCTGGGATTGGGGGGCTGAGGTATCAACGGTAGAGGAGATCCCCACATGGGGCATTTTGGGAAGAGCAGAAAGGCTCCCCTGAACCCAGGCAGCCTCTGCTGTTCTCCCTTGGGCTGGTGGACCCCAGAAGAGTGGAATCGCGGCACTTGTGGAGAGAGAAGAGGCAAGAGGATCCGACCAGGGGGGTTCCTGGGGAGCAGGGAGGCCCCAAAAGGCTAGTATGGGCACTTAGTGATCACTTGGAAACTATGGAAGCAGTTGGCGTGAGGGGCTTAGCAAAGGGAGCCCCCATTTAGGGCTAGCTCTGACTGTCTTTAGACAAGCACCTTCCTCTCTTGGGGCATGCCTCAGTTTCCCCATCAGTGAACTTGGCCCACCATTCTAGCTCTTCTAGAAGCATGGGTGGTCCCCTCTTCCCACCCCATCCCCTGCCCAGAAGCCTGAGAATCAGGGCAATGGTGGAGGTGAGGGAGCAGACTGCATGTGTCCTGACCCTTTCCCCTGCCCACCCTGGAGACTCAGTCCCTGCTTGAGGCTGCCCTGGGGCCAGAATCTCTTATAGGGGGACAGAATGTGGGACAAGAGGTATAGATAAAGGCAACTAAAGCCAGGGGCTGAGAAGACCCCAGTGCCCTCCCAGTGAGTTAAACACGGCCCTTTCACATGTCACTATGAAGCTCTTGGACTCTCTAAGGAATAAATCAGTGCAGGGCAGAGGCATAGTTTGGATGCAGATATGCTGGGCTCCAGGGTGGGAGCATCTTCCCATTGCCCCTCCGCCGCTGTCACTTGGCTGATAATTTCATGAGTCCCTCTGGGCCCACACCTCCCAGCTGAGGGGGGCAGACAGAACACAGAGCAGCCAAAGAGCCTACAGGAGCACCTGAGATTGTAGGGAGAGGCAGAAAAAATAAATCAGGATGACATAACAGAGAGAGAGTGTGTCAAGTGATGTGGATGGTCACAGTGGCTTCCGGAAGAGGTGACATCCGTCCGTCCATCTGTCAGAGCCGAGGTCCAAATGATGTGCAGAAGGGGCAGAGCCTCCAGGTGGCAGGACATCAGGGCAAAGGCTCAAAGCATTCGAGGACTCCTGGAATGCCTATGCTGTTCCTTCGGTGTACAATGCTGTTCCCTGTACTTTTTGCCAGGTTAACCCAGCCCCCTCCTCAACAGATCTCAGCTGGAGGATGCATCCCCAGCAATTCCTCCCCACCTGCCCAAGGTCTGCGTCCAGCAACTGGGTTATATGTTCTCTCAAGATGGGAGAGGGGGGCTCCCCCTCAGGATTCATCTTTGCACCTCGTTAGCCTGGTGTTTGGATGGATGTCTGCCTCCACCACTTGCCTGGGGCTGCTGAGGGTGGAGGCTGCATCTGCTCTGCTTCCCCGTGTCCCAGCACCCAGCACGGTGCCTGGCACATAGCTGGGAGCTCAGTAAGGAGCGGGGCAGACCAGGCCTCAGCCCCGCAGGCAGGAGGGAAAGGCAGATGTGAGTGTGGATGTGGAAGCAGAGGCTGAGGAGTGGGGAGCAGGGAGCCAGACCTGCCCCAGGCTTGGCCAAGGGCTCAGTCATTTCTGCCCGCCCCAGCGTCTGGGGAGTTTCCTTGGCCAGGCTGTGGGTGCGAGGTGGCAGACACCAAAAGCCAGGCACGCTCGGGTCCCCGGAGCGGAAAGGCGGCTGGCACTGCGGCTGGCGCTGAGATTGCCCACGGAGAGGGCAGAGGAGAGTCCGTACAGGGAGAGCTGGGGAACCCCGTTGTGGCTGCCTGCCCCCCAAACTCCCCACCTGGGCCCTCTCCAGCTGCCTCCTTTGTAGATAAGCCCCAGGAGAGGTATCTGAGGCTGGCTTTGAACTGGGGCAGCACGCATCCCACAGGAAGCCAGAGAAGGCAGCTCCAGATTGGGGGAGAGGGTGTGTGTCTCGGGGGCCCCATCTGTTAGGACCTGTCACCCCTGCCCTGTCTTCTAATGAACCCACAGCTGCAGGAACCCCAAACCACCAGGTCCCCTCCCACACATGCTGTGAACCATCTCGGTACCTCAAAACCAAACCCACCGTGCCCCACCCCCCAGCCCCACACCTGCTCTCTGCTTCCTCTTTCCCCACTGAAGTTCCAGAATCCCAGCCACCCCCTTCTCCCGCATCCTCTTCTCTCCCCGCCGCTCTCTCAATCCTGTGGTCTCTAGCAGCCCCTCCTCTTCCCACCGCTGGCAGGGTTCTGACGCCCGATTATTCAATCTGAAACCTCCCTATCGTCATGCTCTATCCTGCTTACAAACCTGCATCCTACTACCCGCAGTATCCATCCCAAAATCCCCGGCTCAAGGCTCAAGGCCCTGGCCCCCCCACCCCCGGCTCTCCGGCCATACCCACTTTGCCAGTCCGTCTCCACATCCTTTCCACACTCCAGCGGGCTCCCCCAATACACCCCACGCATTCTGACCTCCCCAGTGCTTGCCCTGTCCCCTGCCAGCTCCACCCCGACGCCCACCCAGAGGGGCTTGCCCCTTCCCGAGCACCCGCAGAGCCTATGGTGCTTCCTGAGGCTGCAGTGGCTTGTGGGGGAGCCCTTTCCAGTCTGTTTCAGCCCCTCCTCCAGCACCCAGGAGGCATGAATGCCCGTGCCCTGGGATTTTCTTTCCAGGGCCAGGGATTGAAACCCAGGACCTCGTATGTGGGAAGCCGGCGCTCAACCACTGAGCCACATCAGCTCCCCTCAGTTGTTTTTTTTTTTTTTTTCATTTGTTTGCTTGTTTGTTTCTTTTAGGAGGCACCGGGAACAGAACCCGGGGAAGCAGGCACTCAACCGCTTGAGCCACATCCGTTCCCACCCTGGGATTTTCATGACCATCGACTGGGAAAGGCAGCCCAGATGGGGGCTCCTGCTGACGACTGCTTGTCTGCCACGGGGCGAGCAGATTCCATGCAAGGCACATCTACTCCCAGAGCCTGCAAATTCACTGCACCCCCCTCCACGGATGTGTGTGGAGGGGCAAAGGGGCCATGTGCCCGGAGTGAGCCGGCGGCAGGCTTGGCCAGACAGAGGGGTCCTGGCATGGCCCTCGGCTGGAGCCATGCAGAGCTGGCTTTGCTTTTCCAAGATTTTCAGGGCAACACTCACAGACCCTCAGAGGATACTGCATGTAACAGGCATGGTTGAAAGTCCCCTAGACAAGGGACCCAGAGGGCAGGGAAACTGCCGGGGGGGTGGAGAAAGGCAGGGAGGGATTCTGGAATCTGGCAGCTCTCTCTTTGCTTTGTGCCAAGCATCACCTATTTTTTTTTTTAATTTTTATTGTGGTAACACAACTTTTCCCATTTGAACCACTTTCAGGTACACAATTCAGGGGTGTGAATCGCATTCCTAATGTTGCGCCGCCTCCCTCCACGACCGAAATTTCATTTTCTATCTAATGAGCTCACAGCTTCGAAGGGACAGAACTTTCGGCCTCTTTCAGCAGCCTCCAAAGCCTTAGCCCCTCTGCTATCCACCAGTTTTAATGTGATTTTTTTTTTTTCTTCTCTTTAGAGAGGAATGAGAAAGTATTTTAGAGCCTACGCAAAATGAGTTCACGCCCCCCACCGCCCCCTTATCTGCTGTGTACAGCCTCAGCTTTCCCCTCCGGAGAATGGGCGAACGCGGTCCGCTCCACAGGGCTGTGAAAGAGCTCCTGGGAAATTACATCAACAAGGTAAATTATGTCAGTGTCATGTGAGCAGGTGCAGGGTCAAGGTTCTCTTGCCCTCATTTCCTTTTCCCTTCCTTACTGATTGTGTTTCTTCACTGCTCCCTTCTCTGTCTGTCCACCACCTCCACCCGCTGCCGGCCCCCTCCTCCTCCACGCCAGGCCCGGGACCCAGGGGTGCCCACGGGACCCTTTCCAAGCACCGAGGGAAGGGCCACAGTCCACCCTCAGAGCTGGGAGCCCTGGGCACGGCCGGCCCCACTCCCTCCTCCTGGAGCCTCCCCAAGGGCAGGGCTTTCTCTCAGGGAGGGGCGAAGGTCTCTGCACAGAGGGCGGGGGTGCGGTTGGGGAGGTGGGGCCCTGGGGCCCGTGGAGGAGGGTGCCTCCGAACGGCCAGTGTGGCTCCCGGGGCTCTGAGGTGGGTGCCGGGGCAGGGAGTGGCCGCTCGGGGGCCACTGGGTCCCCGGGAGGGGGGGCAGCTGCAGCATGTGGCTTCTCTGGGGACAGGGACAAAGGGGCCCGGCCCTGGTGCACACGGCCTATGGCAGGTCTGAGTCAAAACACCTAAGGCCGACCCCGGCCGGTCATGCGGAGGGCTGCCCAGTCATCGCCTTATGCCGGCCTGGGTCACCCAGGCTGGGCGCGGCCCAGTCAGCCGTGACTCAGGCCACAGCGGCACGGCCACACGGCGCGGGGCAGGGGTGCCGGGCCCAGGGACGCCCCTTCCCCAGTCCGGTCCCGCTTCTCCTCTCGGCCGCCCCCGAAGACCCTGCCCTTACCTGTGCCAGGCACGGTCTGGGCAGAATTCTGGGATTCTCTGCACCTGTTGCCCCCAGCCCTTCACCCAGGGGCGGGAGGTGGAAGTGGGGGAGGTTCAGGGCCACCCAGCCCTGGACGGGAAGTCAAGTGGGGGTGGGGTGAGACGCCGCGTCCAGAGAAGACTCAGCAGGAGAGGGAAGCAGAGGGGCACTGGCTCCGAAGATGATGGTGTCCCACTGAAGACCCGCAGAGCCCAAGGTAGGTCTCCCTCGGGGGCAGGGGTGGAGCGGGTGGCAGCCCCCGAATTTATCCTCAGCACGGGCAAGTGTCGCTCGCTCCCTCCGGTGGCCCGCTGGGACCTGGGGGCCCCAGGGGCCCACGAACGACTCTCCAGGCCTCGGTTTCCCCATCCGTGTAATGCGCCTGGGCAGAAGCGCCCTGTGAGTCTCACTTAAAGATGCTGAGGCAAAGCAGGAAAGACGAGATAGGAAAGTCTTGTGCAGCCATGTGAGGGGTTAAAGAGCATCAAGGGTTAAAGGGCAGAGGAGAGAGGGAAGGACTGGGAGGCTGGAGGAGGTCTGGATTGGAACCCTGACTTGATGTGTTCCTGGAGGGGTCACCTCTGGGGAGGGGGGGGCACTTAATTCCCAGATCCCCAAGGGACCCTCAAATTCTCTTTTCCTTGGAGCAGCAGAGGGTTCCACAGTGGCCGAGCTCCCCCTCCGACGTAGACAAGGAAGACAGAGGGTCTCTGTACATCCAGGAGGGGCTGAGGAGGGTCACGGGGAGAGGGAGAGGGTCTTGGCCAAAGTTCAGTCCCCTGTGGAAGGCTCTGGGGTGTGTGGCCAAGCTCATGGCCCCCTAAGCTTTCGACCTTGCGCAGGTGCAGGACTTGGCCTTTTGTGCCTCACTCCTTTCTATAAAATGGGTCTCATTTTGGACACGCCAGCTCACGGGGTCACGGTGCGGTGAAAGGAAAAACTTACGCAAAGTCTTTTCATCTAGCCTGGCACAGGGCGGGCTTGATGCAAAAAACCTAGAGAAGGCGCTCGATCCCAAATTGCCATCAGCGGTTCCCGAGAACCAGGGAGATGGCTCTGGAGAGCAAGGCAACCGTTCCCAGAGCCTGTCCCGGGTGCTGCGGTCTCGGCGGCTGAGCAAGGAATTTGAGCCCAGCTCTGCAGCCTGGAGTCCCTGGTTTATGTGAGTCCCTGCTCCGCCAAGTCCTGGCTGTGTGAGCTTGGGCAGCTTGTTTCACCTCTCTGGGACTCGGTTTGTCTAGCTGTAAAATGGAGATCACAATCGCCATCTCACAGGATAGTTGTCCCAGAAAGCTGGAAGGGGTCCCGGCGTCCTGAAGTTAGTGGGAAAATAGCCAGGCCATGGCTGGACAGAGGCTCAACTGGCTCACTGCTCACTGTGCGTGGCCCTGGCGCCCCCTTGTGGCTGGACTTCGGGGCAGGGCAGGGGCCCTTTTAGGAAGCACTCAGCCAGATTCCCTCCCCTGCCTTGGCCAACCTTCCATTCCAAGCCTCAGGCATTCCATCAATTTCCTCAAATCCCCAAATCTCTCCCTGCCTGCCCTGGGGTTGGCACTGGCCGAGCTGGGCTGACCTGGGGCTGGCGGGGCAGTATCTGCAGTGACTGGTGCCCACCGGGCAGTGGGGGGCGCTGCTGCCCACGGCTTGGAGCCGTGCAGCAGTGAGCTCTGGACACAGCCCTCACTAGAGGGGCCTGGGAAGCCTGCTCTGTCCCCTGCCACCTCACCCCCCTTGCCTCACAAAGACTTTTTGAGAGCCTTGGAGACTGATAGTTTTATCTGGACCCTGTTTTACAGACAGAGAGGCTTGAGACTCCAAGAAGCTTCCCTCTGGAATTCTCACAAGAGAGTCCGGGCTGAAACCCAGAGCTCCCAACTCCCTGTCTGGGATTCCTAGCCAAGCAAGCAGCCCACGGGCCATTGACGATGTGCTAATTTGCTGTGTTGCCTTGAAAAAGTGACTTAACTTCTCTGGGCCCCATCCATGAAATTTTAACAGCTAAGATAGCATCAGTAGCAATAGTGCATCATCAGTGCCTGCCAGGGCTTTCCATGGGGCATGGCTAATCCCCCAGGTTGACCTTGTCCCCCATTTCATAGATACTGGTGAGGTCACACAACTTGGCAGAGGTGGGACTGGACTTGAAGTCTGGTTGAATCCAGAGCCCACCAGCCTCCACCCGCTCGACCATGCAGTTCCATCTGGCCCAACCTTTTCCCTTTCCAAGTGGGGGATGCTGGGGCTGGCAGAGGCCATGGTGGTCTCTAAGTTCTGCCTGAGACCCCCTTGGGAAGGCAGGTGGAATGTCTGGGGAGAGACCCAGGGTGGGGAGGTACAGGCCACTGCCCTCTGTCTCAGAGGGGCCCCTGCTGCCAGCCGCCCCCCAACACACACCCCTGGCCAGAATAGATGCAGGCGAGGTGCCAGACGCGGGTCCCACCCAGAAAGAGAGGAAGCGGAAACGGGGTCCAGAGGTGGGGTGGGGGGTGGTGGAGGAGGCCTGGCTGGGCAGGAGATCAGAGTGGGATTGTGTCATGGAGTCCTGAGGCCGATAAGCAGCTGGGCGGTCTGGCCCAGGCGGAAGGAGTCGAGTCCTCAGGGGACAAACCGTCCCGTAGTGGGGGACCCCCTGGGCTCTCCTGTTGCTGGTGAGCCCCGCTGGGCTGCCGGACCAGGTCTGGGTCTCCTGGCTCCTGTTTTAGGGAGGCCGAGCATGGGGGGGTGGGGGGCGTGGCATGGGGTGGAGAACCGGCTCCGCCAGGCCTTGTGTGACCTCAGGCAAATCATCCCACTCTCTGAGCCTCAGTTTCCATATCTGCAAAAGGGGGATTTAAATGCCTTCCTTGGAGGATGGGGGCTAGGACTCAGCTAACGGACTGCCCCTAGTAAGCTCTTTGGAATGACTTGCTTTCTGGGAGGTGGGTGGGAGAGGCTCATGAAGCCCCTCCAGGCTTGCCAGCCACGTACCCCCGGAAGGAGCTGGGAAGCTCCTGGGGGAGGAGTGACCCAAGGGTGCAGGGCTGGTGGGAGATGGCACCCCTCTCCTCAAAACTCCATCTCTGGTCCTTGTCCTTCCTCTGACTTTAGAATTCACAGCCTGGGTCCCCTCTCCCCGCGGGAGCTCCAACGGGACCTCGCCCCTCCGTCTTCCCCACCCATGGGGCTGTGACCCCCTCTTTCCATCCTATCAGGTCGCCCAGCCCCCACCATCCTCAGAGCATTTCTGCGGCCCCTCTAGGGCACTGAGGGACAGTACTGGGGAGAGGGCCCCGCTGCCTCCCTGACATCTGACGTCATCAAGGGGTCGGGTGGCCACATGAGCTTGGCTCGGGGAGGGGCAGGAGGGGAGGGGCAGCCTCACGGCCGGTTTCAGGCTGAGTGGGTCCGTGAGGCCGCTTCCTGTTCTGTTTATTGCTTTGGAGGAGTTCAGGAAATCATTGAGTGAAACATCCTCCCCCCACCCCCACCCCCACCCCGTGATTATTTAACAGGAGCCGAGCTGTGGTCTCTCTCTCTCTCTTTTGGAAAATCCAGTGGGAGAAGGAAGCTGTCAGCTCAGCTCAGCTCTGACATCAGCTTTGTCTCCCCGCCAAGAGTCAGGGTGGCCAGGGTGGGGAGGGGAGTGGGGTGGGGAGGCCGCTGGGGCAGGCTGGGGGAGGAAACCGGCTTGCAGACCAGCTGCCGGTGGCCCCCGTGGCGTGAGGCTGACACACGGTTCCCAGGGGCCGGGGCTAGAGGGGACATACAGGGACACACGCACAGGGTAGCCCCTCTCGTGCCCAGAGACCCCTTTGACACACACAGATGCGCACATGCTCGGACAGGCTTCACGCACGTGGTCACACGCACGTCCGCACAATCACACAGCCGGGGACGTGTGCGCTCCAACCCTCTCCCACCCGCAGAGACACGCGCAGGGGGACAGTGCCAACAGCCCCATGGACACACATGTGCGTAGACACGCACGGGGCCAGGGGTGGCCGCATGCACAGATGCACGAAGGCGCTCACCGCGTACATGCGGGTGCCCACCCAGATGCGCCCTCAGAACCACCAGACACAGGCAAGGGCTGCCCTGGGGGCACGGGTGGGTGGGCTGAGGCCACTTCCTGGTCCCCACCCTGCAGGGAGGATAAAGGGCTAAGGCCTGTGACTATCCTGGATCCCACCCAGGTGGGGCGGGATGGAGCCCCGGGGGGTCTGAGGAGGCTGCGGAAGGGAGTGGACACTGGGAGGATGGGCTCTGGGGGGGGGGCCTTTGTCAGGGAACAGGGCGATGCCAGGCCTCCACCTCCTTTGCCCCCAGCCACCTGCCCCTCCCTGCCCCTCCCTGCCCCTCCCTGCCCTGCCCTGCCGCACTTCCAGCCCATTCCGGGAGCTGGAAGGGATTGCGGCCTGACCAGGTGGAAGTCAGGCCCGCACGCTGCCAGCACGCTGCCAGCCAACGGCTGAGTGACCTTGGGCAAGTCTCTGCTCCAGCCCCTCCGGGCCTGGCTTTCATCATCGATACCAGCGGTTTACAGGCCGCAACCCACAGTAAGAGATTCATGGTACCTTGTATGTGGGGAATGCACGCGGTGACACATACACAGCTGGTAAAAAAGCGTTGCTGAACAATGCTTGCCCTTGCGAAGCCCAGTGACTTTCTCAGTCTATTTCCTTTTAAACTTGCGGCAATCCTCTGAATTGAATCCATGACCCACTAAGAGGCAGTTTTGAAAACATCCCTCTCTACGTCTGCTTGAGACTGTCTGGGGCTAGTTAGAGCCGGGAAAAGGTAAAAGTGCTTGCAGAATTTAGATGCCACGTCCGCCAAATGCCCGTGAGCGATCTGGGTGGATGGCAGCCCATTCTACAGATGGAGAAGCCGAGGACAGAGGCTCGGGTGGAACCAGGCCCCACACAGCGCCACTGATGATCAGGGTTCTGTGGGCTGGCTGGTGTTTCCCAGGCAATTTCTATCAGAATTGAGGAGAAAAATGCAATCTCTCTGATTCACCTCCAGGAGGCTGATTCCTGACGCAGAACCCATTGGGAAATACCAGAGTGATGCTGGGGGCAGCTGGCAGGAGGCCGGGCAGCTTCTGGCTCCTGCTTGGCCCTGACGGGGTGTAGCTGGTCCCTGCCAGGGATTGGGGGTGGGGATGTTAGAGGACAGACCATAAGCCCAGATCCTGGGTCCCAAGAAACAGCTGGACTCTCCCAGATCCTCAGGCGGGGAAGAAATGGTAATTTCCCTGCTGAGGCTCTGAGAGGATGCCTGCTCTCCAAGTACCCACAGCCACCATGGTCCATGTCCTCAGAGGACCTGGAGCCCTCCCTGGCATCCCTCTCAGCCGACAGACCCACTGGATCCGACTGGAGTTTGAGTCCCTCCTGCGGCCACTGTTTTTCACTTCACAGCCCCCCCAACAGCCTCATGTGGCTGGCACTACTGTATGCCCATGGTCAGAGGGGAAATCAAGGCACAGAGAGAGGAAGTTGCTCCAGGTCTCCCAGCTGTTAAGTGGCAGGATTTGAACTCTGGTCTGCCCAATTCCAAGCCACACCCTGGCCCACCTGGCATCTACACCAACCTAGCCTCCGACGGCACAAAGATGACTTGCAAACCCAAGGCACAGACCCCAGGGAGAGCCCACAAGAGATGTGGATGGTTTGGTGGCTCTGGGTGGTGGAGGTGAATGAGATGCCTTTTGGACAATAGACCTATTTGCCAGGGCTGTGCCCAGGAATTCCTGAGCTCAGGGCTTGACCTGCCTCTCCCATCCCCTCTGGCCACCCTTCACCAGCCCTGGTCCTGGGCCACACCCTCTGGCCACCCCAACTTCCTCCCCAGGGCCCATCGGACTCCCCTGTGCTCGTGCCCCAGGTGGGAAGCTCAAAGCTGAGAGCTGAGAGCAGCTGCTGGTTGGGTTTTCAGAGAACTGAGAGCTTAGCTGGGGAGGTGAAGACAGGGTCGGGGGTTGGAGGGGGTAGGGAAGGCTGGCCTGGGCAGGGGAGGGTTTGCCCGGAGACTGCTCAGTTTCTGGGTCACTGGTCTTGGGGAATTCCCCGGTGCCCAAAGAGCTGCTTACCTGGTGAGTAACTCGTGCAAGCTGCCCACACAGAATGCCTGACTGTGAGGCTGCCTCTCCTCCAGCCCCTGCCTTTGGCTACGGCCAACAAGCTGCCTTCTCCCCTGTGTGCCCCGGGCCCAGGAAAGAGACAGACAGACAGGCAAGGGGCCGGCCCCCACCCCCACGTCCCCCTCCTGGGGCTCTGCAGGGGGTGGCTGGTGATTCAAAGCCCCTCAGAGCTGAGCTATGTCTCCTTCCTTCTCAGATGGGACTGGGGGGGGGG